>JAECUM010052018.1:0-46371 GCA_016617855.1 Megalonaias nervosa | reverse complement strand
AGGATTTTCGTTTGTGTCATCCCACGATATCTCTAGACTTATGAATGATGGTAAAAGTTAAGTCAAACTGACCAAAGGATGAGAGAGAGAGAGAGAGAGAGAGAGAGAGAGAGAGAGAGAGAGAGAGAGAGAGAGAGAGAGAGAGAGAGAGAGGGAGAGAGAGAGAGAGAAGCAGTAAGAATGAAAATATCGAGAAAAAAAGAAAGGAGAGGGGCAAGTGCCCCCCCCCGGCGATTTCACCTCTAAACATGTTTTGGCGACATACTTAAAACTTAATTGCTGACCACTACTCCACTCCCCCTCCCCCCCCCCAAAAAAAAAATCTGCGGGCGGCCTTAGAGGGGACGGAATCTTATGGGGTCGATCTTTCGCATCGTTGCCGCTGTTCAGTTGCTGGATTTGGATTGTTATGTACCCGTCTTCTTTCGTCTTATAACTATATGCACGTTGTATATATGCTCGTGGATAGTCAGAATCGGGCGAGACGATCTACCATAGCTGTTCCATTTAAAGAAATAAAATAAAAAAAATAAAAAAAAATTATAAACATACAGCTTGATTGCGGGCTTCACATCTGGTGGAAAAGCTTCCTTATCCTTGTGTAAACAGCCTCTTTAAAAGAAAGTATCGATGTCCCTGGACTCTGTGTGTGTGTGTGTGAGAGAGAGAGAGAGAGAGAGAGAGAGAGAGAGAGAGAGAGAGAGAGAGTTTGTGCCCGCCCGCCCTCTCAGACGGGTACATGGGCGCGTGAATGTATGTAGATTCTACGTATGGCTGAACTCTATATTGGCACATATATAAAACATTATTGGACATTTTTCAGACCAGAAATTTTGCCGATTTTCCTTTTAAATTGCTTTAACATTACTATAAACTGGTGTACGTCTTTTCAAGGTTTAGGTCTGTTTACATGCTTACAAGAAGAAAGTTTTATTATGTCTACTTGATACTCAATGTCATATGACCTAGTTTTTTTTAAACTTCATCGGTTCAGGAATACAAACTGCATTAAGATAGAATTCCGTAGTGTATATCTGTATATTTACAATGCATCATCCTTAATTTCGAAGTCATTTGTTGTAAAATTTCAATACTCCGTGAACATAAATGCAATAATATGGCAGGATTTTCTACAAAAACGAAATCTAGGGCCGTTTCCTAATTATATTAACTACTCAATAAACACGAGCTTAATGGATATATACCATATATTTAAAAGATAATGAGATAATTTTGAGTTCTATTTGGGTATGACACAGTAATAGTGTTGGCGATAAGATCTTCGGTAGGACGAGCATTGCGCACTGGAACAAATACATTTGCTTTACTGTAATTTTTGTTTGTTCATACCATCCGTTCTGGAGCCCCATGTGATAAGAAACCAGTGCCAATGCACTCATCTCATTGATAATAAACGTATCAAAACTGATAACCTGTCAGTGAAGTAATAAAACCGTGCTATATAGGCTGAACAAGTGCCTCACACGCTGTATAGTTAATAGCTATTGTATACTCTCTCTCTCTCTCTCTCTCTCTCTCTCTCTCTCTCTCTCTTTTAAAGTTGACATAAATATATCACAATTTTATGATCAATCAACATCATAAGGAATATTTTTCTCCGAATTATTAATAACATAAATTAATCTTTCCCCGAACGATGCATAAACAGAACAGCTTTCGTCTCTGACATTTTGAACATTTTTAATTCATTCCTATACACAGTATCAATATTATTAATATACAATGTATATTCACTCAATTTTTTGTGAAAATTGATCAACAAATACATAATTTTTTTTCTTCTATGGCGATTCTGACAAAAATGGGACAGAAAGTCAGCGCTAAATATAGATATGCTCCAAGCGTTTTAAATGAAAACGAAAATAGGTGTCAGAGGTAATCTACCAAACCCAATGGAAATATATGCATCATTTATATATGTTTTTAAAAAAAATAAAGTTTTATAAGTCTTATCATGGACTGTTATGCATAATGCGTTCAACTGCATAGTTTAGGATATTAACCTACACATTTATATTCCACGTATATAATTTCCACAACAGAGAAGAAAACCATGGCCAATTGTTAATTTCCTTTATTAAAAGTTGGTCCTGGATAAAAAAAATCAAATACATATTTAAGGAAGAGAGAGGGGCATATTTTGTCTAATCAGTTTCATCTGGATCTGAATATGGGCTACCCCTTTATTCCTTTAATCAGAAATTTATGGTGTACGAACTTCACATTAATTTAAATTTATGTCGATTCATAAATGTCTTCGCCTTGAATCCTAAGTGGAAGAAATCCAAACTATTTACGTGATATTTAAATGGATATTAATTGAATTATATGTTGTGAATGATGCAAAGTTCCTTTTGTAAATAAATCATCTGATAATGTAGTCCATATTGTTACGTTTTCTTGTTTGTCTAATATGTACTTAATTCCCAGTCAATTTATATGCACATAACGAGTGGCAGGCAGAAGATATCAAGACTGAACGAAGATGATCAATCAACATAAAGGTTTTGCCCCTGTTCTAAAATAAACTCATATAGAAACGGCATGGTGTCTGTCTAGTTGGATAAAAAAAAAAAACCAACTCATAATCGACAAGACTACGTATCTCACACAGACAATATAAGTATGGTGTAAGCCAAGTACAGTTTGGTCTAATAAGTGACGTTTTATAGACAAAAATGGACGTTTAATTGTCAAGACTCCAACTGATTTACACCACACTTGCTTTGCTGGTGAGAAAATGAGTACAATATGGAACAAAAACTAATGAATATATACTAGTCATTTTTAATGCGAATAATGTCATATACTTTTTAATCAGTGGTCTCAAAAAGTAACTGCCTTCTCTCAGTTTTCTTTTATTGCATTCTCTTTAATGTGTGTGGGGGTTTGGGGGGGGTTGATTTTTTTTACGGCGGGGGAACACAAGTCGGCTATTTAGTGCCAAGGCAATTTAAAGCGCCTTGCCGAAAATCACACCGCAGGAGCCGATCTGAACTGATCCGATGATAGAGTTGGAATCCGCACCGTTTTTGTTACATGTCCAGGAAGCTATCCACAGATACCGAAACAACATTATGGTTAGTACATGTACACTAATATATTGCAAGGTATTCAAAATTTATTTGGCGTCTCTCTTAGGCAATCCGTTCTAAAAACATTAGCTCATCTAATTATATAATTACAACTTAAAAATTTTTTTCTGGAAAAGATTTTTTTTTCTTTAGGTAGTATTTTGTCCTTACGTTGTCTTATATATAACATATCAAGATATAATCAAAACTGATGAAACATTTATAGTTTTTTCCAAGAAAGAATCAAAACCGCGCCGCGACTGAAGACACTTATCGCTTAGCTCTGATGCGCCAACACTCTGATCAGCTGGAGAATGCAGTCATCCCCAAAAAGGGCGGAACAAGGTCGAAGAAAGGCCTCGAGGTTTATGGGAACTTAATGAGTTCAGCAAGTGGAAATTAACATTCAGCTAAGAACACAAACCCACTGGATTTCTATTTAGAAATGCAAGGAATAAATATGACACTTTAATTAAAAATTGACAACTACATACTAACTAGATAGGAAAGCGCCTATCCACGAATCTAGTATCGTATGTATAGATACATAAGCATATGAAAACTGTGCATGTAGAACGACCCAAATATAATAAAACAGGTGAAATATCGTGTGTTGGCGTTTTTAATTTACAACAATACAACTATGCCATATTGTACCTAGGCTATTGGAGTAAAGTACCTTGCCCAAGGACACGCAACTATTCTCTCTCTGAACCAATGGTAGGATTCGAACCGGCACACTATCGGTCAAGAGTCCTCCACTCAAACCACTGAGCTTACTATGACTCCTGCTTCCATTTCCCTCCTCATACGACAAGCAGGAAGGAGCAACTGACCTACTTAACTATATATATCATATCCCGCATAATTATTGTTTCTGTAATAACAATAACAACAGCAATAATAATAATAACAAAAATATCCCCACCACCGCCACCACTCCAACAAGACCTACAAAAAAACAAAACACAAACGCACAAACAGAAGCAATTAAACGTAAGACAATGAAGTATAAAATAAACGTGTTAATATTTTTTGGTTAAAAAAAACATTGGACTCTAAACATGAATTGATTTGCTTGAAGGTGGCCATTTGATATCTTCTTGATTTAAGGCGTTTTATTTGAGTGGGTTTTTTTTTTTTTCCGCGGCGTATGTTCATTGTTGTTTCTGTTTTCGGAACTCCAATTATGGGCACATACAGTTAGTACAGTATGACTGAAAGTATGGCCAGAGAAAGAGAATGTTCCTCTACTGGACGTCTGTCCAGCTTGTTTGTCATCTGATCATAGATTGATACTCTTGTGTATTTTATTTTGTCATACATAAGGGCCTAAATCTTAAACGTGATGAGATAAAACTACATTCTCACGTTATGTTTGGACCATAAATGTTCAATATCTTGGTTCAATTATGTGTTGACAGGTTTTGCACCTTTTTCATTGCAGGGCCATAATGTGTCAGTATGGCCTACGCGTGGTACTGACATTACCTTTGATGTGGCAGTATGGTCTTGGCTAGGGTCTGGCATTACCTTTGATGTGGCAGTATGGTCTTGGCGTGGTACTGATATTACCTTTGATGTCCCAGAACGGCCTCGGCTTTGGTATTGACATTAGCTTTGATGTGGCAGTATGGCCTTGGCTTGGGTCTGACATTACCTTTGATGTGACAGTGCGTCCTTGGCATGGGACTGACATTACCTTTGATGTGGCAATATAGCCTTCGCATGGGACTGACATTATCTTAGATGCGGCAATTGTAGGCTTCTCTGTATCAGCGCTTATTTTCTGGAATTCCTTACCCCTGAGGATATGTAATTCAAATTCCCTTATTTCGTGTAAAACGTCATTAAGGATATTCTTTCTCGATCAGCTAGAATGATATATAAAGCCTCCCAATAGAGAACCTTATTATTGTGTTCAGAAATAATATGTACTGGTTTTATTCGATGTATGTATATATGATTTCTGACATGCTGAAATGTGTACACCTGTGTAAAGTATATTGTTCATATATGTATCTGTTGACCACTCTAGTTACACACATTAATTCATTTTGAATATGTGTGAGTATGTGTGCGAGGATACTTGAGTGTGTGTAAGTGACATTTTTATTTTTTATAGCCTGTTACAAAAATTGAGGACCACATGGTAGATGGGTCCTTAATGACCATATGTGTTATCCTCGTTAAATAAAAATTCTTCTTCTTCTTCTTTTTCTTCTTCTTCTTCTTCTTCTTATTATTATTATTATTATTATTATTATTATTATTAAAGCTTTCGATAGACTTAATTAACATTTCATGTTCAAAACTTTATAATCTTTCCGTTTCAATGAAGTGGATTTGTCTATTTTATATGAATATACACTCTTCAGTCATGGTGAAAAATTTTATATCAGAACGCTTTCCAATGTTACGTGGTGTCCGCTAAGGTTGTAGCCTTTCTCCACTCTTGTTAGTATCCATATGTGAACCTTTCGAGCCGAAAACACATTTCGACCTGTAAAGGGGGCCCCGAGTGGCCGAATGGTCAAAAGCGCTTACCGTTCCGGATCACTGGCATCTCACCTCTGTGTACGTGGGTTCGAGTCTCAGGTACGTGGGTACGTGAGAAAGCTTGCCAGTAGCATCTCGTGGGTCTGTGGTTCTTCCTGGGGTTTTCCAGGGTTCTTCCTCCACCAGTTACACTGGCCGTCATGTACAGCCTATCTTGTGCTTAAAAAATGGCGTTAAACCCTACAACAACAACAACATCGACCTGTAAACTTTCATTGTTTGCAGATGCTAGCACCGGTTTGTGTTACCCTGAAAAATATGTCGAAAATATGCATCCAGAGCAAAATTCATATTTTTTAAGTCAAATGGAATTTTCGTGGTCAAATGGGTAAATGGAAAAGTTGCAGTGACCATCTCTGGTATATCATAGATGTACAGTTAGCATATGATAGACTTTATGTTTGGAAATTTTTTGGCAGACGATGATCACTCGAATAAAAATCTCACGAAGCTTCAAAACACCATATTCTTATGGAAAAGCAAAACATTATCTCGGGTTTCAAAATCTCTAAAATTTGGTGCACTGCAACTGTAACAGACTAACCTAAAGGGTATACTACTTTGTTAACTAGAAATATATTCATTTTTTTAATATACAGAATTCAGATTTTGAACTTCTTGCAAGAGGTGTATGTGTCAGCACTTTTAAAGAAAGTGGTCTTGATATCATTAATATAGAGTGTAAAATAAGAGCATTCAGAATTCAGCATATTCAAACATTACTTAATGACTATTATTTAGCAAATTGGAAATTATTAGCAAATTATGGGACCGATTTGCAACTATGATTCGTTAATTCAAACTCAGGTTTAAGCTAACAAATATACGCATACAATCTCATTTAATTTGACTTAATCAAATTCTTTTATTAAGTCAACAAAAATTAACCAGGAATTTAATTTGGCAGAGTCAGCACCAATAGTCTCTATCCGTCATACCTCAAAAAGTTCTCTTTAGATCCTAAAATCACAAAAGTATATGACATTGATCTTGGAAATCTGTGGAAAAATTGTGCACAAAAGATTTATTGAACCTCTTACATGAGATGTACGATTTAAAGGTCTACTAGTGTACTCACACAACTTTGGTTTATGTGATAAATTTAATCTTATAGATGTGATTTTTAAAGGTATTATGTCAAATACCTCATCATTAATGAAAATAATGACTACAAAACATCGATTTTTTTTACGCACAAGGCAGCACACTCCTAGCCGATTTCGCGCTCGGCGGTTTCCGTAAGACAAAGCGGAAGTGACGTGCTGTAGGGAACGGTGGATTTCTACTTTCGTTGTTGGTTGCATTCAGTAGCTGGTACCGTGGATTATCCGACCAGTGACAGGCAAGATAGTCTGCAGTGACCATTTGAGAGACGAGGATTTCGATACCGTCTACAAATTAAAGAGTCACATGGTATTACGGCCACCAGACGACTTTTACCAAATGCAGTACCAAGCGTGTTTTCTCGCCCAGAAAACTGAGTCCGTGAACACCAGATCAACAAAAACCAAGGGTTACAGCAGGGCTAACAACATGTAGACTGAAAGAAGCTTGTACAGAAGCGAGAGCTAGCGAGGATGAAATATTTATCCATCTTTATCTTGCTATATTATTAGTTGTCAGCCCCTACCCCTCGCCACAAATATACTTATGGAGAAAGAGGGATTTTCTAGAGCCATAAAAACTACAGAACCACAGTATGGAGGTGGACACTATTATTACAGACAGGCATGTTCAGATGCAGAAATGATCAGAGAGAATATGAGAGCCTCACATTATTATTATGTGTGACATGTAGCAAAAGAACGATCAGTGGGAGAGGGCGATCTTAGTGAGGGGTGTTGTGTTTGTAAATCATAATAGCCTCACCCCTACACTCCAAAGTGAATCCTGCTTTACCATGACGAGCGCGCGCGCGCGCGTGTGTGTGTGTGTGTGTGTGTGTGTGTGTGTGTGTGTGTCCCTTGGATTTTGGTTTTGCCCACTCCCCCATTATTATTCCCCCCGCCCGAAAAATATTCATGTGTATGCCAATGATTATTTCATGCCTGTTCAACAATAATAATAATGACAAAACAAGTTTTCTGCTAAAGCCAAAATGTTGTGAATACTTGATGTATTGATTGTGTTTAATTGTAAAGGTTAATTAACCCTTCGTGTTGAGGCACTGAGAGTAAATTAACTTGCTTGCCAGAATATACACCACTGTGTCAATGGATGACGGTCTAGGTCAGAGTCAAACCCACAACCCATTGCTTGTTAGTGTGAATACTAATGTCCGTTCAATGTGTAGAGTATAGCATTATTATTCACAATATGTACAGAACCATAGTTAAAAGGAATTTTTAAAAATACTTTAATGCTGTCCGTGTAAAGATTTTACCTTCTAAAGCTGCTCTAAGTATATATATATATATATATATATATATATATATATATATATATATATATATATATATATATATATATATATATATATATGTGTGTGTGTGTGTGTATCTTTTTGTTAGGTACTGAATGAGAATTTTGAGAACCAGCACCCAGAAGATAATGAGATAATGCACTAGAGAGAACCGAAGACAGTAGATGGTGTGACATATCCTGTGGTACATTTTGATGTCACAGTGAACTTCCCATTAATTCCCTGTTTACATGGTTTGTATAGCTTCATAGTTGATATGGATTCCTAAGGCCTCACAAATTGTATCAGCATATGAGTCAATAATTATATTATGTCCTTTTTTATTGCGGTAAAACTACAATGTTTTGGTAATATGTAAAACTTTATGATGAATCCTTAGTTGTAAAGGTAAGCAAAAAAAGGTTTGGTGTATTGGTCAACTATTGTTCAGACATGCAAAAGATTTCATGTGTGACTCCCATATCTACTGCAAAGGCATGAAACACATTTTTCATACTCTTATTACAGGGACTAGATACACCATTATACAGTATTGCTGTTCAATTTCAGACTGATAGGATACTTAAGAAAAAACAAACAAGCAAACGAAACATATAACATTGTATTAACTAAGCTCAGTATGATTATCTAAGAGTTTGACTCGATTGACCAAGCATTTGTGAACTTGTTATTATTTAGCAATGATGCACTTTAATTGATACACATATTCATGAGAAATCCTCATCTGTGTGAAAACCGCAGTGATCAGTACACATGTCTAAAATTTCACCTACTACACAGGTTGTGAAGTAAATGTCCAGCAAGTAAAGAGAAGGAGCAAAGGCATTGCAAACTTTCATGTACTTGTCAGCATTCATACATGACACTCATGCAAGAAAATGAGCTTACTATTTCAATGTCACTTATGCATAAGTCCATTTTTAAAATGTTGGTAAACACATTTAAGCTATGTACAGGTAACGTCACATTTCAAGAAATAGAAGTAATGTTAATTTTGCTCAACACATTTTTTTTTCTCTTTTCTTCAGAACAATGAAGTGAAGAGTAGTTATGACATGGAGAAAGAGGAACTTTCTAGAGCCATAAAAACTACAGAACCACAGGCATGTTCAGATGCAGAAATGATCAGAGAGAATATGAGAGCCACACATTATTATTATGTGTGACATGTAGCCAAGGGTATGTAGATATTGCAATTTTACTTCCCTGAATGATACCATTTGATCAAACTCGTATACAAGCACATATAGTAATATAGCAGTTGTATGTTTAAAGTTATATTAAAGTTGGACAATGAACATATCACTAGGAATACAGCCCCCCTCCCCCTTAATATTTCTGGCTCCTCCTCCCCGGCCCCTTACATACTCACACAGAAGGGAGAAACTAACTAAAGCAAAGCAACTCGAACTTGAAAGATTTTAGTCAAAACAAAGCCAACACAGAGACTTTTTTGTAGCACATATTTAAAATCATATATCGCAACAAAAATTATTATTATTATTCAGCCATTCATTCAACTACGATTTATATGTATGTTAAAAGGAATACTATTTAAGCCTTGTTTCCAATTCCATTAATTCTCTTTGGTAAATTGTCAGTGTGAATATAGGCAGTGGATGACATTTTTAAGTTTCTTGAATTGCTGGGGTAACAATTTTTTTTCTTCAGATTATGTTTAAGAATTGATGGCAGTATTGGAGGAAGTGATCAGGAAGCCGGAGTCAGTTGATAGACATTTATTGCCACTTCTATGCAGCAATGGTATCTATTATGACTGAAAATAGAATATATAGCAAATTTTATACGAAAATAAAGTTATGTTATTTCATGTATCCCGGTTTTCTGTTACTTATAAGTTATTTCATATTTTTAGAGTCAAGGCCTCTAGCATAAAATTAGATTCTACCACAACCAGTGTTAGGAAGCTAAATGAATCAAAAGTGAACATGAACAGACAGCAATACGTTTTTAATGTCATAGTATAGAATCTGTTCAAGAAATGAAAAGAATTTTTCATGAGAATTTCCAAGATAATGGACCAATGATTTTAGCAGGATCTATTATCAAAATGAAAGGTTTGGGTGAACATTCCACACTCAAGTAAAGTGATAGTACTGATACATTTTGTCAATAAAGGGGGGATTTTATGAAAAGGAATTTTAAGCATAATTTTCACGTTTGTATAAAGCAATCACTTGTCCCAAAATTGACCCTGAAAGTGGCACCATAACTACTGAAAGAATATTTTGCCTACAAGTGTTCATGTACTCGGACAAGATTTTCTTGCAGTTTCCATATTGCTGTCTTAAGTGTTTAACTTTTAACACCCCTAGTTACTGATGAACCACGCCCACAAGTAAATCAGCTCTGAAGACGTCAAAGTTTCGCCCAAATTCGCGCCCTTCTCTTTTCATTATGAAAATGAAATAATATTAACGAAAGAATAATAATAATTACCATAATGATAATAGTAATTACCAGAATGAATAGCTCAAGCACTTCTCAGCTTCATTATGCCCTATGTTCTCTTTAGGGTCCTTGTCCGCATTCTTGTCTCGTTCGGGCTTAAATTGGTACTGTCTAACCTAGGCGAGCAGAATCTTCTTAAGAGTCATTATGTTCTTCTAGTTTACCTTCCTCACACGACGAAAATGAGCACGACAAATTTGCTGTAAATTCGCTAGAATTATCACTTGATTCAGCCATCATCACCACCTACGCTAAACTTGAGGGACTTCCCGACAGTACGTCACTTCCGGAAATCTTATTATCACTGGAAGTGTACAAATATTTCCGGAGCTTTTTCCGTGAAACATCGATAAATGCACACATTATCTTCATTTTCTTCTCTGAGTTAAAATATGCATATTTAATGCAAATTTCTGAGTTAATTAGCGAAAAATGAACATTCTGATATATGGTGTGTATTACACTCTAGTAGACCTTTAAGCTATAGACGATATTTTACCTGTCATTTATAATATATTCCTTAAAAGAATTTCTAAAACTGAATCATGGACCTTTTGTGATGGTACTGAAACATTGGATCAACTATTTTAAATTGTAAATTAGTACTTCCATTACAACACCTTGCGATAATATGGATTAAGAAATTGTCCAGAAGCTTATTAGTGAGTGTAACTGTTTCATTACATGGTCTGATCCCAAGAAAAGTTTCATTTTCAGAATCTGATTTAAGAAAAACCCATGTCTTTTATTAGATGCAGAATACAGCACAAATATGCTATAGATTAAACGCATTCGATCTCATTGTCACAAAGAAATTGTTGCTTACAAATTTTTGTTATTCTTCTTTCTATCCCGATTGCAATGCAGAATTAGAGCTGACTTGTTCGCTTTAACCTGGTTGATTTTATCGACAAATGACGTTTGGCGGTTATGTTTTGCTCTCTGCGCAGCTTTAAATAACAAAATACTTTTAGCATGCAATAAATATTAATTCACTGCTATCAGCATGCTTTTAGTCTCAATGTATTCTAGACCCTGTCTGGCTTTAGTAGTGAACTGGAATCATGTGATAGCAGAAACTGTCAAGATACACATTTTGTGTTATTTACCGTCTCATGATTGGTTGAACCTGGGTCAGGCCATCTCCATTGGATAATCCATGCCTGCTAAATTAATTAAAACTCCGTTATCATTATCCAGTTTCAAAACAAAATTAGAATGGTAAATCAGCTGAGTGAATGACCTGGTCTGTTGTGTACATATAACCCTCTGTATAGTACATAACAAAATCTTTTTCTTGTATTAACTTTCGTGTTTGAATTATGTTACCTTTTATAACATATACATTTCTGTTTACGCCGTCAGTTTGCTTATGAAAATTTTCTCTAGTTATTATCTACTCCTTCGCAAGAAATTGTGTATTTATCTTGTGAATATATATTGTACAAGCCTGTATATGTGACAATGAAAATATTGAACAAAACTCAATGATGAAAAAAATACCAAACATTAGGATTATATATCCAATATATATTATAAAGACAACTGAATAATAAAATATGTGATACAAAACTTTCTCATAGTCTTTCTGAGGTATTAAAAAGGATGACTGCATTAAAGAGATAGATAGATATTTGAATGATAAAATATTTGATATAAAACTTCCCGATAATCTTTTCTGAGGAAATTAGAGCAAATTAAATCCGTTATGCTTGTATTATCTAGAAACAACAATTCCATATCAAACGTATGTATCATTTTTCAAATAATAGAATGCACACTCAAAAGTTTTACATTCTACCGAAAAAAACTTAAGGCACATGATAAATCACTACGTTAAGTGTACCCTGGTAGTCCATTCATTTCAGCAAGTAACCATTTATTAATAATATATCAAAATATACTGATCATATTTTACAACCCCTGATGAAACTTTTTCCTTCATACGTCAAGGACGCTTCATATTTCTTTGGTAAGTTATAATCTCTTCCACAAATATTGGACAATTGTTTTGGTGCTTGCATCTGATGTTATTTCTCTCTACACAAATATACCCCATCTTACGCTACTGAAGACTGCAAACATTAGTACAAAATTAGGGATTAGCTACAAAATGTCTGATACATTTCTCTCAGGTACTTACCCCCTCCTAATTTCTTGTAACGCACATAACGTTTTGTTTTCACTCCCTTTTGTCCTTCACAATTCAGATTTTTCATCTTCTCCTCTTCTTCTTGTTTTATTTTTCCTTTTCTTGCTGTTCTTGAATAAAGACTTCTGATTCTTTCTATCATTGCAAAATATTTTCAAATTTTTACTTTTGTCTCTTTTTGAAACCATCAACTGAAGGTAATGATGGAGGGGATGAAGGTAATACTATCGTCGCAGGCAAACAGTCTTGAGGGGCTGACAGTCGGTCAAAGCTAAACTGAGGTCATCCTCTTGTTATGTATATTTAATTTAATTGTTTGTCTATTAGTTTCAATTTTTTTTATTTCATTACATGTTATTGTAATGTAACATTGTTTGCAGGACTCGACCTTGTCCAAAACTGAGTTCATTTCTGCTTGACCTGATTGACTTTATATATATTTTTTTATTTCATTTATGTAAACAACTAATAATAGCTTCATTATTCTCTATGTGTATGATCTAATTAACCAAATTATTATTGAGGTAAACATGTTGATTTGGGTCAGGGTGTTGGAGAATCCAAAGTGAATTTTATAGGATATTATGTTGTAAGTAAACAAGGCTCATTAGATTATTCTAGAAGGTTATTTTCCATTAAGTAATGGTTGTTTTTAGAAAATGTTTGTGACCTTTAGTCAAGCAAAGAACTAAATTGTCTTGTGACTGTGAGGGTTTTACCAGTCGTGCTTTAACATCTAGCACTTTAAGTTGTATTATGTTGTGACCAGTTTGGGCTGAATTTTATTTTCTTCAAATTATTGAATTAAAGTGATTGTTTTCTCTGAAAATACATAAGTGCTCTGACAAAATTCTTGGATAAAGACATTCATTGGAATTTATGCTGAATTCAAACCTGGAATAATATTTCTGTAGTTCAGCAAGAGACTGTTAACACATCAGTACAACGCAAGAAGCCATAACAGACACGTCATCACCTTCAATTTTAAATTTCTTCGGGACTTGAACTGAGTTTTATTCAGGACTTTTTACTAGTACGACTTGTGTCTTTAATTCTTGAATTATATTTGGATTTAATTCTCAATAATATTCTCATTTTTAACTTTGTATTCTAGGGAAAAAATTATTTGTGAAATTCTTTACAAAGCTTGTTGTCTTTACTCTTTTCTATTACTTATTTTAAGAGCATAGACTCGTAAAACTCTTCTGGAAGAAAGATACTGCTTACAGATGAAATGGTAGTCATAGTATTATCTCTCAAAGTATACCCCATTACACCGTCTTCATTGTTTCAGCCATAGGTATGGTACTCAAACTGTGCCGCAATGGTAGATCGTATGAATTATGTGGCACCTATATATTGACAGTGACGTCACACGTTATCTCTCTTTAGGTTGGAAGAGAAACCACGCGCTATGACTGAACGTGTAACCTACGTGTTGATTCGTGGAGCATTTCAATACGTTTCAATCCGTTCGTAGACTATGTACTCAAGAGCATTCTCCTATGACAGGGGTCTCAAACACTCGACAGGTCGAGTTATTTCCGCCTGCCGCAGCGACACCTTGAATATGTAAAACAATTCATAACGGAATTTTTTTTTCATAGCCAGCCAGTTTCAACTGTCTACTATTTTATAGGAGCAGCATACAATGTACAAAAGATGAGGTCCTCGGGCAATGTACTAGTTCTCATGTGGCCCTCGTGGTCATTTTACTTTGAGACCAATGTCCTATGGTCTCACCTTTTAGCAAGACAACTCTAGCATGGCGTGGACTATTGTAGAATCATCAGCCATCGTTTCGGGTATGCTGTTCAGCCCGGACTACCCCTTGTAAGTGAAAGCCTCGTCGACCATAAGCAGGATCACCGACACAGCAATATGGAAAAGAGGAATATATGTGGAGAGGCAATGGTGTCTGAACCAGGTCTTACTCTACTGACCCGCCGTGCGACAAAGTTTGCGAAGAAGGAGAAGACCAGGCAAGCGATGCCACTTATGTTAACCAATTTCGATTAACAAACCTCAACAGCCCTTTTTCAGGGTCACCCAGGTCACTAGAAATGAGAGACACTAACAATCTTCACCAGCTAGTTTTGTTTATGTATGTATTTGAATGTGTAGATGTATGATGTTAACAACTAAAACTTAAAACCCACTTTTACCACTTCTGTCTACTGTGTGATACTATGCTGTATATTTCGCTTGATAGAAGGGGTGTGTTTTTGGATAGTAATCAAAATGCGATTGCTCGGTTGTGTGTGTGTGTGTGTGTGTGTGGATAGTATACGTGGTGTGCTGGATTGTAACTAAAAAGTGTTTGCTGGTTAGTGGGATGTGTGTTTGGATTGTAGATAAAAAGTTTTGACATTACCATTCCCATTTGTTTCCTATAAAAAGTTTGATCCTGAAACACTTCTGACCGTATGAACACTTTTGATTGTATAAACACTTTTGACTCGCCATTTCCAGTGTAAGTATATGACCATTTCAACACAGGATTTTTCATTGACCCTCAAGTGGCATCTCCATGTAAACCTATGGGCGTCTATGTACTTATTATTTGACTCCAAAGTGACACATACAACTACTACTGGTAATGTATTAAGCAAAGTGCAAGAGCAAGGGTACAAGAACGGATGCAGCCTATACAGTAGTGTTCACATTAATTTGTATGTGAGGAGTTTCGTTATATTAGATTGGGGCGGAAAGTTTACCACGAAGTGGATGTGTTTGTCGGGGTTCATGGTTTTATATTTCATGAGGGCGCTTCTGTTGAGGAGTTTATATTTGTTTATCGCCTCGTCGTTGTATGTCCTTCAATTTCCTCTCCTTTCAAGGCGTCCCTTGAGTTGCCCTTTTATCTTTCTATAGGTAGCCAGATAGAAGCATATCCGTATGGAACAAACGCATAAGTTGCAAGGACGACTTTTTAAGCTCCTTGACTAAGCTCTGTGTGCGTGCGTGTGTGTGTGTGTGTGTGTGTGTGTGTGTGTGTGTGTGTGTGTGTGTGTTATTAATTTTTAAAGTAACTTCAACACTTGTGCAGTCATATCGCTACGATGTCTGCAGTGTGGCATTTTTAGTGATGTCCGGCACTGGGCATCATGCCACAGACATGTAGCATCATGTATCACCAAGTCACATTATCCTGACAGCAGGCCCACCAGTCCTAAGGCTAACATTTTAATGCTGAGCGCCTAGCGAGGCAGCTGTTTGTACCATTTTTATGTCTTTTATATGACTCGGAGTTCGAACCCGCGACCTCCCGCATCCGGGGCGGACACTTTAACTACTAGGCCACCGGAGCGGTCGACTAAGATCTGTCTGGGAGCATAGACTAGTAAGAGTCGGTTGGTTTGTAATACAGGTCAGTTTCTATGCTCCACACAAGGAAGGCATATTGAGTATCCAAAAAAGACATCGGACCTGTTTGATGGCCTTGACGTAAATTATTCGTATGATGGCATTCATTTGTGAATTAACAAAATAATTTTTGAAGCTACTGCAGTGACGATGTCTGTGGAGGTGGGGTGCTTATGATGAGCTTTCGGTCGAGTGTATCGTTCCATTTCACACACACACACACACACACACACACACACACACACACACACACACATATATATATATATATATATATATATATATATATATATATATATATATATATATATATATATATATATATATATATATCGTTTTGCCTACACGCACGTAAAGGTTGGTGCGTGCCGTACATCACACACACTGGTTAGAATTTCAATAGGGAATTAATTAACACATTCTCTGGTATTCTTTCTTTCGCGCCTAAAGTAATTTCTATTCGAGTTAGCATTTTACACACGACAAAAAGCGTGTACAATGTTACTCGAGGTTGAGAAAACAGTCTCATTCATAGATACGGTGACATAAGTTGATTTTGTTGTTCATACAATCGACAGTCTCTTCATTGAGGGATTCCTTATAAGATTAATCGCTTTATTGAAATGGCTAATATAATGCATTGAGCATGCTTTTTCAAACCCTTTGAACGGGAAAGCTCGTATGACATCCCTATCGATAAGTGTAATTAAGAGCAATATTATACATTTATTTCATGGCCTTGAAAATATCTCATGAATTAACTTCCAGACCAGAAATACAAAAAAGGAAAACAAAAAAGCAACCAGGTATTGCCTTTTACAATTTTATAGGCTGTAAACATGACCAATCACGTCAATATATACCACACACGCTAAGGTTTACCTGTGGAAAGAAGATAATTGTCGAAACCAGACGTTTTTTTTTAATTGTTCACAATGATTGAAAATATTAGAACTCAGTGTGGGTCAAAGTAAATGTAAGGTAATAGCAATATTGTGTACGATGAAAGAATACATATAAATCTAATAAAAATAAATGTAAAAATATTAATCTCTACTCGTCTTGCTAACGTTTCTCCTGTAAATTCAGTATTGTCTTTGACTTCAAACTTTTTTGGAATAAATGTTATTTTCTTTTGAAAAATTCCATACAATGTGCAAAGAAGAGCTAAATAAAATACCACTAATATTGTTTATTTTTATAATAAAATTTTGCGTTAATATAACAGTTTTTGTTATTTCGGGTTATTAGTTCTAAAACTTTACATTAAAATGATTGCTTTGTTATTTAAAAAGAAAGATTAAATAAATGTTTTACTTGCCCGAATCGAGGTAGTTTACAGTAAGTTTCTTAATTATGCTATGCCATTTTAATAAGGATTACTATCTATTAAAAGAGAACATGATAATACGTGAGATACTTTCCGATTATTCGGCTTTTTACGAAACTTATTAGTCAACATGTGCTTGTGTTAAAAAATTAGAAAATGTTCGTACATTGTGGAAACATCCTTTGGAACGAACATACCTATATAGTTAGTTCCATATTGAACAGGCATGTCAAAGAAAGCAATCGTTCAGGAGACAAAAAACGATAGGATTAATTGGATCAGGGAAAAGAAATAACGATGACAATTTGCCTAAATGATAAGCAAATGCATTTTGGTACTTTGAATTACTGCAAACCGAATTTTTAAAGGCCTGATTTCGAAAGAATATTTTAATATGTGCATTCAATAAAATTTCGTATATTAAAGCAAACAAAAGTATATTTGCCCACAGTACATTACAGAAAAAGATGAAATAAATTGAACGATGTCCTAGATAGATAGATAGATAGATAGATAGATAGATAGATAGAGACAGACAGACAGACAGAGACAGAGACAGACACACAGATAGAGGTAGATAGACAGACAGAGACAGAGACAGACACATAGATAGATAGACAGAGTCTTTGTAGCCTATTAATATTGTTACTGCAACTTTACTATTAAAAATGAATGTACCGGTATGGTTTTTAGAATATTTTATAGTAGTGAAGAAGGATGCTGAGACGACCATTCATGCCATTTTGCTAAGCAAAGAAGCAGCAAAGTTTTTGTTAGACCATAGGCGTTGTTAAGGTGAGTCAAGGCAGGCCCTATTGGTGATGGTAACATAACAGCACGTAGTGTCTATCCTCAACGTACCAATTAGAGAAGAGAGGTGTCTATAAGATACAGTCATGGATAGCCCAAAGTGAAATCAGGAAGACAGCGTTGGGGAGGAGTCCTCTAGCAATGAATGCGTTACCTTTGATTGTGAAGAGTCGGATAGCTATGCTGAAGAGGAGGCTGAGGACTACACAGAACTTTTAACCAGAAACTATTGGATCCTAGACCTTTACCCTGTACGCTGAGGATATTTCACCCCTCCTCCTTACAGAGTTACTCTGCGAGAACGTTTCTTTAGCTCCTCGGAGGACCAACTTATGGAGGATCTAAATGACCTCGAGGACCAGTACTAAACGGGCCAACTCAGAAAGAGCCGTCGACCTGGTCACTAAGGCTCTTAGGCATGTGGAGCGCTCAGAATGACCCGCGAGGCTGGACAGGCTAGAGGAATAGATGACACAGATTAGGCTGCACATTCGCCTAACTTTTACTCTCTGTAGGTACGCCCATCACCGACCATACCCCATGTTGAAGGAAGTTATGACTGTCTTTTTGGTCGACTTCTGCTTTGGTTATTGCATCCTGGGGATTTGTAGGCTGTCTCGTACCCTTGATTTTATTCGCAATTGTGTTTAGAGCACCTAGCACGGTGGCAGATAAATCCACTCCGCCCTGATTGTTGGTGGAATGGTCAAAACAGGATTTGTTAGTAGCGTTTTGGCAAGCCACCGGGTCTGTTATGGACGTAATTTTATTTTTACCATATCACACTCCTTGGAGATCCTTCTTGTCTTGGCGATTTATAGTCTTTTAAGGATGCTACCGTGGCGTCGACGTGTGGTCTCCTAACCGTATCAGCCTCACTGATTGGCAGAGCTCGACTGTTTATGCATTCTTTTAAGATTGAGAGCGCGGCGTCTACGAACCATTTTCTCGACGAGTAGTGGAAACTCATACGAACGGCCTAGCCCGTGATTCCATTTACCGCCATGTTCACGTCGCTGGTAATAGCATTACCAGCCTTGGCCACCCGGAGAGTGACTTCCTCATCAAAATATCTTATCGAGGCCGTTTTGCGTAACCAATGAGATCGTGACATCGAAGTGTTGTTAAAGAGCCACATCAATGTTGTCGTCGGCGTACTTTCTGCAACCGCATCATGGACGTCCACGTACAGTTTTAAATTTTGCGTCGTTTTCGGCGGCGAACTGTTTTGAGTCGTTTTCTCGGCAGTCAGCGAATCTCTTTGTGGCGACAATTTTAGGTGGAGTAGTGTCTGCCACGTTGGCCTCTTCGGCCTGCACTCTATTGAATGGCCTGCCTCAATTGCGCAGCATGCCATCCGCCTGGAAGACGACAAGGTTACATTTGGCCTTGACGCTAGTCGTGCGGATCAATACCAATGAGGTCCACGCCGGGGACCTTTATGTTCCCGACGTTATCGTTGAATACAACCACGTCGTTCGAATGAGAAGCGCCGACATGGGTACTGTTGACTAAAGACTAGGTCCGCGAACCTCGTAGTAGTTGCATTCTCCGGTCGCGCAGCGCCTGCTTCCCAATGGCGATGACATAGCCCTGCATATCCTGTAATGAAGCCGATGAGTATGCTGCCCCAACTAAGGAGCGCGGCGCTCATGCATAGCAGCAATCATCTTTTCCACAAGCATTTTACCACCCTAAGCAGTGACAGCCGGAAGCCCTTATTTGAGAGCGGTGGTAGTGATTGCTAGCGCTGCCACCGCCTTTGAACAGTGCTGTTGATGGTTCTAAGTATGTCACTAAACCCATAACTATAAAACACTTATTACGTTGATCGTCGAGAACAAACCACCCTCACCCTGATGGACAGCCCTGGTGTCATTATGATTAATGTACTAACGTCGCTACTTCTCATACATTAGCCGAGTGCGGGGTGGTTGTGGATGTAGAGGCCGATGGTAAACGTCTCTCCTCGGAGGTTCAGCAGGTAGCCGGTTTTGTCGGTAAGCGTGATACGCATACTATTAATGTGGTGGCTTCGCTAGGGCAACTAAACGGGAAAAAACTAGCGGAACTCGCACCAGTCTTTATTAGCGGTGCCCCATGTGGCAAGGACGTTGCGCAGGCCGTTGGTGTCGGTCCTGCAGAAAAAGACGAGCATGTTTTTACTGGTTGGTTGTAGGCGAGTCCAATAGGCTGTAGCGATTGAGTCCCGTCTAGTATCCATCTGCTATAGCGCGGGCTCGTGGGAGAAGAGCTACAGGAAGATACTTAACTACATCCCAAGGGTCTTCTCACCAGCGAAAAGCTCGTTGAGGCTAATTGGAGGTCGCAAGCTATAAGCCATGTCCTCGAGATGAGAACGGAGACTTGGTCCAAGTAATCCCAACGGAGTATGCTGCTTGAATGTATAAAACGAGCATGGCCTGCTTTCTGCAGATATGACCCTCTCCCCACACTCATAGAAGGAACCATGATAAGAAGTTTCCTCCAACGATGGCGTAATGTCTGCTAGCCAGCTTTCTTACTCTTTGTTTGGTACCTCAGCCGCTAATGTTTAAGTCTCTAATATAGAGTTCATAAACTCTTCAAAACATGAACATGCTTGGCCTTTTGAGACTTTATATTTTCTAATTGCTGGATAGAGTACATCCTCGGGTACTGTCACACAAACTCAGAATAGGAACTCCCTTAGATTTGTCCTTAAAATTTCCTAATACATTCTTGCTAGCGTCCGTTATGTCTCTTTCGGTGTCTTCCATCTCTGTCTGCATCAACAGGCCGTCGGTATCGGGGTAGAAAGCAGCTGAACCTTGGCACCGTAACGAGCCCTTATGTGGTTATAGTACATGTTTTTCATTCAATATTTCGATGGGTCGAGAACGGCGTGATCTGTGTAGATGGGACGGTTCAAATCGAATCTGGATCTGATGCAATGTACCGCCACAGGTTATCCTAAAAATTCTTACTGGTTGCAAAGACTGTGTCAGCAATCAGTAGTCGTAGTTTGTCCTCTTGGCCCACAGGCCGTACAAGATAAACGCTGATGCGCATTCGCAGATTTTCCATGGTTTTGTCAAAACGGAATTGTTGAGCAGCTTAATGTGGCCCTTGTCGAAACCTTATCAACCAGGAGTTTGTTCTTCTGGACGCAGCGTGCTATACACTGGCTTTGGTCAAACTCTAGCTCTCTATGAATCTTGGCGATACGCATGCCAAGGCTAATGTCGAGCTGTAGGTTTCGGTAGTGAATGACTTATCGCTCGTTTTTCAGCAGATTGAGTACCTGCTTTGTGAATCAAGTGTAGTGATGTCCCATGTTGTCCACCTGCTGTGTTGGTAGGAGGATAGCAACTGATTTGGGATAATCGTGGGCTCTGTGGCTAATTGAAAGTCACTATGAGCAACGTGCAACTTTTCTGAATAGTCTTAGTTTGGTATGCAGCTTCTGGGACGTCTTGGGCTAGTCTACTTAAATCAATCTCTATTGCTATACACCATTTGATTTGCATTTAGTGTTGTTTGTCGTCGTCCGACAGCATCAGCAGGTTTACGGTTTAATCCAGAGATTTATCGGAGAAGTGCATAGGGTAAACAGAGTTGCCTCAACTAAAGACGTTGACAGCGATAGTAGGATTAAGGGCCTAAAACCTTGTGATGTCAAAGACCTTCGTCGGAAATTTAAGATTATCAAATAGAGTGTTCCTTGATGTTTACTCTAATTGGTGGGACGGTTGGTGTGGTCATTCACAAGGTAATGTGGTAAAAATGGTCCATGGATTTTAACGATAATGACTGCTATCTTGGTGATTCACATGGGAGTGGATATATGTCCCTTGCCTCGAAACGTCCGCGAACTGAGAGCTTTACATACTCGCATCTGTAAAGCCTCCAACCTGAGCCTTTATGTGTAATCTTTTTCTGCCACTCCTCGATTTTATTTATTACTTCAGCTACCAGTTCCTCAGAGATATTGGCAAGCAGCGCTTCTTCTGCTCGGCTGGTTGATAATTAGGCCGGCATGGAGATAGCTTTTCCTTCTTCTGTACTCTATTTTTAAACTGATCCTTAACGCTAAGGTTAAACTTTACTACCTTCTTCCCTATTTCCATGTCAGGATGTTGATCAGCCCGAGGGCAATGGCACTGAGTAGTATGGAGAGGTCTTGTGGCACCGAGTTTATCATTTCAATAACGACTTTCTTTTTTATGAAAGTAAGCAAAGAGAATCGTATAGCAGGAACAGGGGAAGGGCCCTATGATTACTTGGCGGCCTTCTGTACTTGCAACTGGTCAGGAGTCGGATTACGTCTCTTTATCTTTAAGCCTGAACAGCTTAGTAAGTGTTAAAGGACTTCTTCCCGCAGGAGGTTGTACGGCTTGAGTGCAACCAAGCGCATAACTGGGATCCTTTGCGGACCATTGTTAATGATGGTATCCCCCAAGACTCATCGCGTTTCTAATAGGTGTGTTGGCAATAGTCACCCGCCTGCTGCTATGCTACAATGACCGCATATACCCACCCCTCAACGACACCCAGGGTCTAATAAAAATGTTGCTTCTCTATATCTTAGCAAAATTTCACATATGGTGGTGTTAAAGTCCATACACTATTACTTCTGTTGTAAAAGAAAATACAAGTTCTCCTTTAGGATCGTATTCATCTAAAGAGCATTAGCTAATATTAGTTGGAAACAGTACAAAACACTAAACAGTGCTGCATATAATTGGTATCTCGTATTTAAAACAGCAATAAGAAACGATCGTAGCAACGCTGTATGCTCACCTTACAACAGACGATTTCTGAAAAGATTCAAGAAGTTATAATTATTAACTATGTAGATAATTGTATGCCAGAAATATTATTAAGAATGTCGCTTACAGTCTGGAGCTGAAAAAGACGTACAATTAAAAAATTATATATATATATATATATATATATATATATATATATATATATATATATATACATATATATATATATATATATATATATATATATATATATATATATAGAGAGAGAGAGAGAGAGAATATATGTATAGTATGTATGCTCTATCAATGATATACCACGGGATGTATAAATTTTTCGATAAAAGGAAACGAAACTTGCTGAGTTTCCTTTTTTAATGAAAAATATATACAACGAGTGGTATATCATTGATACAGCGTACATACTGTACATATATTTTATTTATATCACATACAAATACATATATTTGCCCTTTGAACGGAGTTTAGATTTACTACAGGCAGCCGTGTATTGACCTAGTGAATGAACTCCTCACATCCCCGAGTGTGTCCGCTACAAAATGTAGTTCTCTGCCTTAGTGGCTATTTACAATCACCTCTGTATATTGATAAATTGATTGTTTTCTTTTCTTGGTTTCTATTTTTCTCCACATTTATTAAATCAATATAATACACACTTATGATTTAAACGTGAAAGATGGTTGTAATGATTAAAGTAGAGCAGTAGCAACACTTGGATAGCTACACCATTCAAATACTGGTGCATGGAAATTAATGTGGAATAGAAACTAAGCCAACTGACGAACCAACAAGAGGTAATTAAAATATTTTAATATGTTTACAGTTGATCTAAGTCATTATTCTGCTTTAGCAACAGTACAACCGACCCACAAACTCTCTCTCTCTCTCTCTCTCTCTCTCTCTCTCTCTCTCTCTCTCTCTCTCTCTCTCACACACACACACACACACACACACACACACAAACACACAGAAACACACACACACACACACACTGAGCAACAAAAGATTTGTACTAATCATGATCAGTATATGGTGGAATGATCAACAATAATGAGTTTGATAATAACAAATGTAAGCAATCAGTTGAAATAGCAGTAATTAAAAACAAATTGCTTTTAGGGCTATTTTTAATCTAGTTCAAATCTTTGGATTGATGATACGAGAGAAAAGACAGAAAGAAGGAAATAGTACAATAGGAATAAACTTAACTCGCTGAAGTATAGAAATAATAGAAGACATACTTATATATACACATCAAAGAGAAAAGTATGCTCCCATGCAGGATCAAACTTTTGATTGACAATTTCAAGAGTCATGCACCATACCTCAATACTAAATGGATGCATTAAAACTGAGAGGCAAATTAATTTATATATATATATATATATATATATATATATATATATATATATATATATATATATATATATATATATATATATATATATATATATATATATATATATATATATATATATATATATAGGCATCTTTTTGCAGCATGGTGTTCTTTTGGGTAAGATCAATTACTCCCAAAAAATTACGTTACCTTTTTAAAACAAATATTTCAAACATGCATTTGTATTACAAGTAGAGAAATATTCATAACTCTGAAATACAATCCCTATTTTCAATAAATAGTTCTTCGATAACTGTACGACATTGTTTTATTTTCTGTTCCATTTTATTTTCAACTGGAGACCGAAATCCAGTCTTCAGCAGAGGAGATACTGTGAAGCTCTGTACTGGACTATTTTATCAAATTGGAATGATACATTGTATTATTATTTTTATCAAGTTCTCAGTTCTCTTTTAGACTCCGTTAGTAAAATAATACGTAAAACTACCTGTTGTTGTTTGTTGCTGTTGTTGTTGTGGGTCAAACGCCTCTTCCATTATTAACTTTCCCTCATCCCAATATTTAGAGAATGCTGAATGTTCGAAAACACGACCAGAAAGGGGACAAATAATACATACAACAGGCGACATCTGAATGTCAATTTTGTTTTAAAAACAGAGGAGAAAAACGCATTTTGTGATACTTTGTACTGGAATTGCATTCTCCATATGGCGAGGGACATAAAGGGTGAGCAAAAAACACAGTTTGTCTTATTTAGTTTTTTGTTGACTAATGGAAATGAAAATACATTTGAAATCTTCATATGTGTTAGATGTTTTGTTTGTTTTGGAGTTTTTTGTTTTTTTGTTTTTTTTGTTTTTGTTTTGTTTTTCAAATGTCTTCTTTCAAGAAATAAAACACGCTGACAGCTGCGCTGGTGGTTCCTGAGGTCTTTTGAAGATGCATGGCGAAATTTGCGGTTTTGACGAACATACGAAAACAAAATAGAAAGTTTATTTCATGGTTTCACTATACCATATATATTGTATTAATGTTACAAAGGACATATAGTCATTTTGCTATATACCAAAATTATTTGATGTGTTCACTGTAGCAGAAGCGTCAGTTAAGATGTAGTTAATATTTGACCATCGTAGTGATGCAAAGTACCAATGAACGCTAACGCACTCAGATTTTATTGTTTTCCACATGGTCCGCATTCAGGAACTAAATCGATATTCAAGTTATAGTTTATTCACACATATCTTTTTATTTGGTAAAAAAATATAACTTTGGTTGCCGCATGTGAACCACGTCATTTTTTACTAGCTAAATTTTAGCACAAAATGGCTATTTTAAAGCCCACTGTGACGTCATTGGCACGTGCCTCTGACGTCATATCAAATAATTTTTAAAAATCAATTGAACTGTTAAGTGTTTCAAATGTTGATGCATTCTTTGCCATAGTATTATCAGATAAATAACGTTATTGAAAATATGTGAAGTTTTTGGACCGAGATGAGGCCTTACAGTACCTACCCTTTTTTATTGGGAAAATACACAACTAAATTCAGGGATATGTATTCATGTTAAAAACATAAATACAGTTGTGGTTTTATGAGAAACTGCAAAACTTCCAACCGATACATACGTGGAAAGTTGTAATAATGTTTCTGAAGGATTTTTTTTAAACAAAGAATATTTTATAAATCCTCTAAGCTAGAAAGACTTGAAGATTTCCGATCAATGTAAACTTTAATGATCTGAAGTAGACTTACTCTTATGAAAGCATATAAAACGTTAAAAGAGCTCAAACAACACACACACACACACACACACACACACACACACACACACACACACATAAGCACAAAACACAAAAACATATATACGTATATGAAATTATGATACCACGTCGTTCATATAGCGACCTGGAAATTATGATGCTATATTGTTCATACAGCGAATATAAAGTCGTCCTGTTGCACTGTAATAGAGCGTAATACAACTGATGTTCACATATATAATGTTTCGTTTCCTTCCCGTCTGCCGAACGACCCGTCGGAACAATACTTTCGCGTAGACAAAGGCTGGAGTATGATACGCTGACCTTCTAACAATGAGCTGGACAAATACCACCGGATCCTACCATTATTTGCTGAAATCAGATGCAAATATACCCAATTGATCTTGTAATACATGAGCCAGAAAGGACAAGTGCTTTTGAGACAAATATCACAAGACAATTTATGTGTGCGTAAACAAGAAAAGGCCACGTTAAAATTAAAATTGTTCTACATTAAGAACGACTATTTGGAATTAAATGATAAATATGTTCATTATGAGTCTATCAACATCAAAACTAATCACACAGGATTCTAAAAATCTAAACTCCTTAGCTTATTATCCTATACATAACATCCATAATTCAACTGAACTTTTCAGCTATCTCGTTTGGCAAAATTTTCACTTTAGAGAGTTCTGAGAACTTATCAAAATTGTCTTAATAAAAATATAAATTTGCAAAACTTCTAAATTGTTTCTAAAATGTAAATGAAAATAATATGCTCCTTTGTCATAACTAAATATATATATGTGTGTGTGTGTGTGTGTGTGTGTGTGTGTGTGTGTGTGTGTAAATTAATAATTACAATTTAATGTGCATGTTTGCATTTTTCAATTGAATTCAAGTGGGTATGTATATATAGCTAAGTGCTAAATTCCGTTTTCCTAGCGTGTGAGTTGTCCTGTATCTCGAATCCTTAACCTAGACCTTGTTCCATCCTGTTTTTGGGGATGCGCTCATCGCGGCATACGCGTTTGGCCGCTGATGCATGAGAATTAGGCGATATTTGCCATTGCTCGCGACATAGGGTCGATTCCTGTTTGGAACGAACTATAACTCTTTAACCGGTTCGATTACTTTGGTGTAATTATGCAATAAAACCCCAAAATTTCGAGCGAATCAAAACAAGCACTAAACACCGAAACTGAGGAAAACCTGGATTATTGCATTTTAACGACAGATGGAATCTACAAACAGTAGTTAAAATAATGGAGAAAACAACAAAAAGAAACAGCTGAAAAATGGTCTTAAAATGGGTAATCTATAAGCCTTTTTACTAGATCAGCAAACGTTTATATCATTAATCAAAGATTCAGTGATTTGTGTAATTGCATGTTAACCGTACAGAAAATCAGGTAACTTTGACCCACTCTCAGAACAAAAGGGCCGTAAACATTATCAGATACTGTAATAAGTACGAAATATAAGTATATTCCAGTGAAGTTATGCATGTGGGAGGTAATAGAGAAAATTTGTCGTCAGAATGATGTTGCGGGGAACTACTACTACTATTATAACTACTACTACTACTACTACTACTACTACTACTAATAATAATAATAATAATAATAATAATAATAATAATAATAATACGAATGACAATACAGTGATAATAATAATCATCACAATAGTAATCATCATAACAATAATTTATTTAAAGGGATTTTACTTAGGAAACTATTGTGGCAAGATTTTCATATGGGTGACACCCGACTAGAATTTTTCTAATACTGACCTCGAAAGGTTACATCTTTTCATTTAGGTCACAGTCCCTATATGTTTTAAATTGCAGTATCCAGTTTCTTTCCTTAGGTGTGCATTCCACCCCTGGTTATCTTCCCATATGTTAACCTATCTACACGTTGGCGGATCGATCAGATATTTCAGTGTTTTGTCCTAGCGACATCTATTCAATTTCTTGTGTTGCCTCCCTTAGTATGCACTGCCAACTAACCAATAGTGTGTAACAGGGGTGCATTGAATATTGGTCAAATATGGTGGAGGCAATTGACTTCCTAAGGATACTTTGTAAGTTTAACATTGAAAGTATGACAACGTACCAGAGAGAACCCATTACATGTGTATTCTAGGGAAAGGATGTATTTATGAAAACATGGATCGCCAGTGGAAAATTGCTTATTTATGAGTCCAGTCCAGTCCTATGCTATCCTATCCAATCCACTTGTCTCGATAAGGATCATTGTTCAAATTTGAACAACTTAATTTTGATTGGATGCGGTGGGTAGTTTTCCTTGGCAATGATGTGGTAAAATGGGATGGTACAAGTTTGTGGGAGGCAAGACTTTGCACTTGATCAATCCTTCGTATTGTCTAATATTGTCCACGTCGATGTGTTCGGTCAGCAATTGCGGGTGCCCTGCGGGAAAGTGACAATATTTGCACACGTACGGATACAGAGAACACACGTCCAAGTATTTGATTTCTTCTCCTTTCTCCTCGTCGGCTTGGTACAGCAAACAGCTGGCATTCGTCCGTCCTCCATACAAACTGTCCCGTGGGTTCAGAGGGTCCATCAGCTTGTAACTTTCCACGATGCGCTTAAACTCGGGATCGGTTTTCAATCGCTGATCGTACTCGTGTTCCCACATTTCCACCACTTGGTATCCCTGCTCTTCTAACTTCATGCGCCGCATACAAGTGGCCTCGTACAAGTCTTCCATGGTGAGTTTAAGCGCATCGTGGAAAGTTACAAGCTGATGGACCCTCTGAACCCACGGGACAATTTGTACGGAGGACGGACGAATGCCACCTGTTTGCTGTACCAAGCCGACGAGGAGAAAGGAGAAGAAATCAAATACTTGGACGTGTGTTCTCTGTATCCGTACGTGTGCAAATATTGTCACTTTCCCGCAGGGCACCCGCAATTGCTGACCGAACACATCGACGTGGACAATATTAGACAATACGAAGGATTGATAAAGTGCAGACAATACGAAGGATTGATCAAGTGCGAAGTCTTGCCTCCCACGAACTTGTACCATCCCGTTTTACCACATCATTGCCAAGGAAAACTGATGTTTCCCTTGTGTCGTACTTGTGCTGAAACGTGCAACCAAGACCACCCTTGTCAGCACACTCACGAAGAACGCGCCTTGACGTGAACGTGGGTCAGCGTGGAATTGTTTAAAGCTCTGGACCTGGGATACCAACTGTTAGAAGTGTACGAAATTTGCCACTTTCCCAAGACACAAAAATACCAAAAGGGCGACGAGACTCAAAAAGGCATTTTCGCAGACTACGTGAATGCTTTTTTGAAACTGAAACAAGAAGCCAGTGGCTATCCTTCCTGGTGTCAAACTCCCGAAGACGAAAAGAAATTCAAAGAGAAATACTGGGAGCAGGAATTCATCACTTTAGACCACATCGAGAAAAACGAAGGAAGGCGATCGTTTGCCAAAGTGATGTTAAATTGTTTGTGGGGCAAAATGGCACAACGCCCGTGTTTACCCAAGACGGAGTATTTGACACAACCTTCCCGCTACTTCCAGATGATTCACGACAAAACCAATACATGAAACACGTGGACGTCGTTCGTGAGGACTTGATCTTAGTCAATTACGAAGAAGAACTGGACTTTGTAGAACCCGACGAATTTGGAAATATCATTGTGGCTTACGTGACAGCCCATGCTCGCTTAAAACTGTACGAAGCTTTAGAACTGTTAGGAGATCGTGTATTGTATTTTGACACGGACAGTTGCATCTACATCGATCGTCTGGATCAACAGCACCCTAAAATCGAAGGAGACCGTTTAGGAGAATGGACTGACGAGTATCCCGACGACAAGATTCTAAGTTTTGCAAGTGGCGGTCCCAAAAATTACGGCTACGAATACCGTGACCCACAAGGAGAAGTGCACACGGAGTGTAAAGTGAAAGGATTGACTCTCAATTATCACACCAGTCGACTGGTGAACTTTGGCGTATTGAATGAAGCTTTGCAGTCTGGACAGGATCGAAATTTTAAAGTGACCATCAACGAACCGCACAAGACTGTATGTTTACCCACACACCATATCGTCAGGAGGCCCTTGGAAAAAGTCTATCAAATCGCGTACCAGAAGCGAGTACGGCTTCCAAACCACTTCACTTTACCGTACGGTCACGTCGATATTGGCCAGCCTATTAAAAGGAACAACGTCCAAGACCAATAGTTCATTATCACTACAAGCGCCAAACGGAAAAGATGAATACTTTCAAACAGCAAGTATCGAGCGTAAGACTCAGGTCCAACGAGAAACTCGAGTGCGATACTGTGCCTCACGATCACATCACCAATGCAGTACCACATCTTAGTTGTTTATTTACTAACGCCATGGCAAACTACGTGCAACCAGTGCGACCAGTGCGACCAGTGTGACTTCCAGACTACAAGACTTTACCTTATGGACATGCTGATATCACCCAGTATAAAAAAGGGACAACTTCCAAGAACGACACTTCATTGCGAGGACAAACGCCGAGAAAGATGAATCACTCTACGCAGATGAAAAAAGAGAAGGAACAAACATCATTGGCTTCTTTCACCACCATATCGTCACATCAAAGAGCGTCCAAGAAGGAAAAGGATTCATTAGACCTAAAGGAGTATTTTAGCATCCAAATGATTCTGACGGCGACTTCGAGAAAATTTAGAACGACAACTTACACCTACACGGTGAAGTTTAAAGACTTTGCGCCTGACGTTCCAGTCGAGGAAGCAGCAGGTTTTATTACGGACTTATTTGACTCACTGTTAGAGGAACATTGTCGCTAAACTACCCCACTATACTACTTTCTATGTTCCTCTCCAGGAGTGTAGATTCAAGACGACACAGGGCCTGTTTGATTACTCTGACGAAAACAAATCAATTGATACAGCTTAGCCTGTATTTGAGTTTACGATTAAAAATATAAACATTCTTGAGATCATTATTTTAAGTGACATAATTTCATTTATCAGTCGGTACACTTTGCCTATAGTGTGTGCAGTTTCATATTTTTCATATTATAACATGTGAACATATCACTTTATGTGATTCTGATTGGTCCAAATAAGCCCATGAAATCAGTGTGCAGTTTTCTCTTTACTGATTGGTTTCGATCGTCGGAAAACTTTTTTAACCCCGCCTCTGGAATGTTTTGTTGTGAATGAACATTTTGGCCACCATTATTTTATTCGATTCACAAAAGGAATTGGGGGGGGGGGGGAAATGGTTTCGTCTTTCTGAATATGGCCAATTTAGCACTAAAGGGGTTTGTTATGTCATGTATAACATATCATAACATGAAAAATGGCTAAAACCCCAAGACAAGAACAACAGCAACAACAAGTAAAACTAAGGGTATTGCACAGTTCATAGTTGGGGTTGGAAGAGGGCTGTAAACCTGCAGCATGGAATCCACCCTATATACAAGCGTGGTTTAAATGTTAACATGCAGAAGTAAATAAACTCACCTCTGTTCACGGAAGAACGTGGACACTAACCGGTCTCCAAGCTGACAGAAGTTTATCCAACCACTGCATATTTATACTGTAAATCTGTGATGCAATTCTTGCTCAAAATGAAATTTGTTTACATATTCTGTAGTCTGCAGTTCCACGTCAGATACTGCATATATCCGGTCACAAATACATTACAGTAAATATTGAAATTTCTGCATCCAGGAAACCTTTCCTCAAATGAATATTGCAACAATGTAATGTCTAGTTGTGAAAGTGACATGTTAGGATACGTAAACATAGACCGTCTACTGCATCCTAGTCGCTACTACATCAAACAATGTGACATCACGAGCAGTGGACATTTTATTGAAAATGACTTTGTCTGTGTAAAATGTTCTGCTTATTCGGAAGGACGCTTGTTCTTTGACTTATAGATTGTAAGAAAAGTATAATCTACTTTTAAACGTTAATACTAGTTCAACTTTGTTTGGGACTATTTTTTACGCACAACAAATAAAAGGTGCAACGTCTGTCAGAATGAACGAAATTATTCGTTGCTCTTTCTATCTAAATAATTTCCACTGAAACAAAAACTATGTGATAAAAAGAATCTCAAAAGGGTAATGATTTAATATTAAATTTATGGAACTCGTTGAATAATGTCCAGCTATTGCTCGCCAAGGCTCGCAAAAGCTGGACATGATTCAGATCGTTTCATAAATTCAATATTAAATCATTACCCATTTGAAATCCTTTATTTCGACTTCCCAGCCATGTCTTTAATGAACAGAAATTGTATGTTTTCTTCTTTTGTTACCACATTAACAAACTGTTAGTTCTTATTCCGAATGTAAGCAGCTTAAGCAGCAACTGTTTGAATATTATCGATATTATTAGATCATGTCTAAAATTTGTTGTTAAATAAGTGAATTTCCAGCATAAACTCATACTAAAATAATATTTGGACAACGTTGTTTGGTGCTCTCATGTACAAAGTGCTCCGGAAGCAGCATTTATTTTTATTTAAATCAACTCAGAGGTTTTCATAATAAACCTCTGAACCAAAAAGCCTTCCGCGTGTCATCACGTTCTTCTTTAACACAGTGGGTATGATGACATGTAATTACTAGCAAACTCAGTTGAAACATCCAAGAGGCAGACAAGAAAATAAGATTTTAATTACATTTGTTTTCTAGTAAACAACAACAACTCAATCATTTAATTAAATTTGTTAGAACTACATGGATAAGCAACAAAACTGATCCAGATAAGGCGAAGTAATCCTTACTGTACAACAAATAGTTCATAATAGTTTTTATTATTCATTCTTCTCCCAGATTTGCAATGTTAATCATAGTATACGAATTTTTATAAGAAAATACCATTTATTTAAAAAAGTGTTCCAGTTAACGATGAGATTGAATTAATAGAAAAATAATCAGCAAAGACCTACTTTAAAATATTATTGCATGGTCTACCAGACGAGAAAAGATGAATATCTGTAAATTCATTCAAAGTTGTCTTTATTAGTACTCACTCATTCTTAATGACACTCCAATTGCCGCACATTTATTCTGACCCACAGAGTTCGCATGTATTCACCAATATGAATAATTAGGAAAAACATCTGGTATTGCCAATTATCAAATATTAACAGGTAAACCATAAGTTTATCTCATTACTATCTATCAATAGACAAACCTAAGCTTCCCTAACACACCATCAGGTGATCCGTCATATTTTCAACCCCCATACTACTGAAGGCAATCAATGGTTTTATTTTGTGATTTTCTTTATTCATTTTGGATCCGATAGCTGATCCAAGAGACATCTTCACGACCATGAAATAAATGGATAATATTATTCTTGACGTACACTTGAGTTAACCTTATCCATCGTGATAAGATACCTTCTTTGTACGACTGTTGAAACGGTTTGAATAGATCAGACATACTAAATTAAATATATTAACCGCTTCAGTAGTGCTATTCATCGCAAACTTATTCTTTCAATGAAAGAGATTGTCGATTGTACCAACAACAAACCCCGCACATGTTCCCAAATTTATGAATGAAACTTTTATTAAGCCTCGGGTAACTCTCTACAGCAATTGTATTCGCATGTGTGAGCCACACTCGTGAATAGCAATTAATGTAGGATGGATGACTATATGTCTGTAAATTGTCAACTTAGTTCCACGCGGTGATATTAATGGTGCTTTGATGTTTGATGGGATTCGAGTGAATGTCTTCTTTCTTTAACATCACATTGACATACATATTTTCATTTAAAATTATGGACATGTCCTCGTTGATTAGACGATTATAGTGTCTCTAAACTGTTTGACCCCGTTCCGACTTGGGGATGCAGAATAGGCCCGATGTTCCTTCCTCGGGATGCATGAGTCATGGTGGATCAGTGATTAGCGTACTGGACTAATCATCGATAAAGTGCAGTTTGAATCCTGCCACAGGACCAGCCTGTGTCGTCCTTGAACAATGCACTTTACGCTAAATGCTTTGGCACTAAATAACATATTTGTGTTGCTGTACCGTAGCATAACAAAACCAAATATAATCTTTTTGATTATATATGCGTCTACATAATTCTCTTTCTTCATGTAATCATGTATACATTCATACAACGTGGAATCCACCCAAAAGTCCGATGTTTTCTGCCTATATATATATATATATATATATATATATATATATATATATACCTATATATATATATATATATATATATATATATATAACCAGGAAGGTTGGCAAGAAGAGACTCAAAATGACAATAAGCCGACATCTGGATAGAGGTAAGTTTGAAGTGAACTGCTTGTTGAGAATGGACTAGTCACACCCTTTCCTTGGCCGCGATACAAGCCAACTTATTTTAGAATATCTTCCAATATTAGTGCACATGTTCACATTCTAAAGCGGAGCAGCTGTGGAGCAGTGGTTAGCGTGCCGGACTCGCGACTGACCCGGTACGGGTTCAAGCCCTATCAACGGATCAGCTCACCGAACAGTATAACATAAACGAATGCAATTAAATAAAACTGGGAGAAGTTATTAACTGATTAAGATCAGGGACTGAACAGAATTTGCAAAGGCCAGCTATTTTGGTATACATGTATATTTAATGATTTGTGTCCGAAACTGGATTGTATGTCTCACCAACTATACAAGTATGGTATAAGCCAAATTCGACATTGTCAGTTAAGTGCTATTTGTGATACAAAACGGCAATTACCTAACAAACCTATGCTTCACTAACATAATACTTGTAATGCCGGTATAAACAAAGTACAGTCTTGTCAATTAAGTGTCATTTTCTGTTATAAAATTAGACAGTAAGGTGGTTTATATATAAAAATTTCTTCTTTTTATTATTCCCGTCATAGGCTGGTCATTGGTCTGAAGGACATCCGATTAAAGTCATATAGAAAACGTAACATGGTATATAACACAAGCAGGTTTCACATGCATGCTTACGTACAGGACAAACAAACACAACTAAGATATAAAAAAGAGATTTGTTCAGAGAGAGAGAGAGAGAGAGAGAGAGAGAGAGAGAGAGAGAGAGAGAGAGAGAGATGCTGTATACAAGAAATTAAGTAACATAACACATAGTAAAGCTGCAAATTAGGAGAAGTTGCTACTCTGAGGATGATTACAGAAAGTCGTCTGACCACCAAACATTAATTCAGTATCTGCTAAATAGACTACACTTGTATTAATTTTCTGTGAAATGCTCCTAGGACAGATACACACACTTTTCATTGATTAAATCCTTTATAGGGAATATAGCTACATAAAACATTTTTAGAATAGATATTTCCACCAACCTATATCTTATTGCTGAACCACAAAGGTTCTTTAAGAAAATCAGTTACAGATGTATGCTGTGAGCATTTAAAAGTGAATCCAATCTTAAAACACATCATGCCAAAAAGAATGCAATCTATGCAAAATTCATTTTGATGGAGTTCACCTCCAACTTTATAAATTGAAAGTAGGTCGACCATTGAAAAATTAGCACGTTCATCTATGTTTAGTTTTCGGAATATAAGAGTCTTCTAATCCATGAAACTATATAAAGCACCAAGACGAAAAGGTAACAACCATACGAATTCTACCATTAGTAATAATCTTTCACCAAACGTTTCCTGATTCTATCATTTGAACAATTTCAAACAAGCTTCAGAACAGTGAATTCCGAATCTTTATTATTTGTTGTGGTGGATTAGGGAAAAGAGAACAACACGTAATTGTATTTTGACACTAGTAATTTTAACGAACGGTGTTAAAGCTTTGTTTTTACTATTGAAAAAGAAGATTCCTAATACGTTCAATTTTGAAAGATAATTCAATTCGTAAAACTATTGAAGGTTTATAGATAAATTTACCCCTCACTGGTTTTCAATGAATCTGAATGGTATTCCTGTCACAAATTATGTATATCTTGATCAACTGAAAATTAAGTATTGTAAGTTAGAAAAGGAAGTAAAGGTAACAATGTTGACTATATTATCGGATAGTCTACTTAGAATATTAATTTTGCGTCATTCACAACAGTAAGGTCAATCGAACGTACATAAATAAACCCTAAACAGTTTAGATTTCTTCCACTTACGGTTCAATGCTCAGACGTACATGAATAAGTTCAATGCACCACTAGCTTCTGCTTCAAGAAATAAATATTTTGAGGAAAAGACAAAGAAATCCAAATTCAGGATATCCATTCAACAAAAATAAAGATTTCTATGTTTCTGCAAAACTCATAGGAGATTTCTGCAAGGAAATTTATAGCAATGGATCTGAATGTTTGTATTGATACATATTTGAGTATATTCGAAATATTACCAGATTTTCTTATTTTCTCAGCGTGAAAACAGCCATGATCAGAAATAAAACAGAAATGATGACATAATAAGACAGTAAAAGAAATAGCAGAAAGATGGGTGTTGTCGGATTTATTCTTCTTCGCAGGAGGTTACCATTAATAAGCGCGCGCGTGTGTGTGTGTGTGTGTGTGTGTGTGTGTGTGTGTGTGTGTGTGTTTTAACATAGCTTTGACAGTTTGAGTCATATCGCTACGATGGCTGCAGTGAAACAGTTTATAGTGTTGCCTAATATTGTGGCAGCATGCCGCAGACATGTAGCATCATGTCCTACCCGGTCACATTACCCTGACACCAGACCGACCAGTCTTAACACTAATCTCTTAACACTGGGCTCCAAGTGAGGCAGCTGATAGTACCATTTTTATAAGTCTTCGGTGTGACTTGGTCGGGGTTCGAACCCGCGATCTCCCGCATCGTTATTAATTGCATTGGATCCAGAAGGAAAGGGTTAAATGTATTCTATTGAAATGCAACGATTTAACTGTGAATGTCTTAGTCCAATACTTTGAATGATTGTGAGCCGATTTCACAATCAACGTACATCAAACTTTATAGTGACCACCTAATCATATACTTCTGAGATGGCGTATGTATCTTTTAATTGTGCGAAACCTGGAGCAAAGATACATATGTAGTCTTTTCGAATTCTTTGTTTCTAAACAGACCTTTAAGAAGAACATCCCCGACCAGAGGAAAGAGGATTTTGAATAGATGGGATCTATGCAACCACTGAGATGGGGATAAAAGTGGGGGGGGGGAGGGGTAATAATCATCTGGTTCTATATTTAGTCTCCTTCACCTACAAAGTAACGGCGAGACTACTGTAAGAAGACTAGCATACTCCTAGCCGTCAGCCTTATTGACAGGTACTACTGCACCGAGCTGACAGAAGGGTCTTTAACCATTAGCATTAGAGGGTGCATGCAAAACTTTGATCAAAGATGGTGATATGCAAAACAGTACAAATTGATTTTGAAGAAAAGCAAATAATGATGATTACGATGATGATGATGATGATGATGATGAACAGAGTAGTAAACAGGTGCAGCTCATTGATTTTTCTATGTGTAAATCGCTTCTAAACCAGAAACACAGAGACTACTTATGGGAATAACTCTCTAACTCTCTCATGAATGAGATTGCAATGTGCACTGACACACTGCTCTCAACAGTACAATACGGATGCGTGTTTATCGCACTTTAGCTTAATTTATATGCCTAGATAAAGCAGATGTTTGAGTCAGTGTGTCGACACCATCACTTTGTAAATTAATTCGATCCCGCTATAAAAGCATATAAGGGATGATTCCGCTATCAAGACACCTAAGGGATCATCTGTGTTTCATTATTGTAATATAACATAATATAATGGCAAAACTAGATTAAATTAAAATATCTTTAAACAATTCTGCTTGCAAACATCTGAAAACTTAACATTAGAAACTGTGTTACGGTTTAAAGAAATATACTCGAGCGATTCTAATGTCACCTAGTTGCGAATAAATGTGCCTCTTTGCAACCATTAAACATTATTCTGACACTAATTCAACGTTATTGTTACAGTTTTATCGTACGCATCGTTAATGAAACTTTTTCATGTATACATTATCTGTTGACAAAAAAGATCAAACAATTACAGGTGATAAACTACTTTGGGAATATGATTCAAACAAGTTCTTACCATGACTCATCCAGGTAGATTATCTAATGCAAACATACATGCATACATGCATGCGTTTTTGCGTGTGTGAGTGTGTACGTACGTACGTACCTTATTACCTACCTACCTACACACCTACATATACACCTACATACCTACCTGCATACATACATACATACATACATACATACATACATACATACATACATACATATATACATACATAGACAATCAGACGGTGCAGTCACAGACCATGTGACGATGTCTGGGTGAAATAATGTCTTCACAACTTCCAGGAATATGATTTTTTCCTCCAGATCTACTTCCATCTCCCTTGACTTTGTTTCTTGGAATATTCCAATATTGTTTATTGTTGCAGGCATCTTTTGTCACCCTTTAACAAATTCGATAAACCGGGGTCCTGACGTTCCAAGGTTCCCGACTTTCCATCGTTATCTCTCCAACATATTCGCCATCTCACTTAAGAAATTGTCTTGTCTCCATCTGTATCGCCCTTGGGCCAAGGCAACCTAAACATGTCTATTTTCTAGCATAATGGACGCTTGGGATCATATTCTATGCTCCATTTGCTGACTATGGAAGCAGATCGTACATGGACCAAAGCAGGAACTGGATTCCCAATGGTTCGTATTGGCAAATGTCCGGTTATGTGAGTGTTCTCTCTGGTAATTTCTATCTTGACCACATTGTTTGGGCACCCATCTGGACCGGTCTCGCTGACCTCTCTTCATCCTTACCTCTCTAAATTTGTTCCTGGACCATGGTACGTCGGTTTGCTGAGCTTTTTTATTCCGTATCTGGTATATCCTTGAGCAAGTTATGCACAAAATTGCCTTTGCGTAGACAGAATTATGTTAGGATCTACTCTGATATAACACATATACCATGAAGGTGCTTATATATTAAAATAATAACACAAATAATTTATGTTCATTATAACCAAGTTGTGTTAATAACAGTTTTAATTAATTCAGGAGAAGTTCTCATTGTAACGTGTGTCCTAGCCAAATGGAAACGTATAAAAGATCCTTTTCGTCATAACTGCCTTCTATAGCATTCGGACAATGCTAGAACAAACAACAACACACAACAATGGACACAACCATGAGTTCCTATGAAATTGAAATTTGACCTCTGGACGCATTGGATCTGTCTTTGAAGACGGCCGAGTATGCATGGACATGGATCTATCAGTAAAAAAAAAATGTAGTACCGGGAATTCTCAGGTATTTGAAAGATGAGATGCTCTGTAAAGAATGAATTATAATTTTATCTTATCTCAAAAAACAAAAAAGCCACAAGACACGTGCACTGCAAAACTAAATCAACTGCTGGTTAAAAACTCCCTGGTGTAACATGTTGCAAATCTGCAATACCATCTTGTAGGTAATATAGATTTGATATTGGAACTCTAGTTCCTTTGTATTCCACAAAGTGTACATGCCAGTTTGTCCGTCTCCTGAAAAGGGTTTAAATGACCAGCTTGCAGGTAATGTAATTTAAGTCCTGCCAAGGACAACTAATGGCAAACCAATGAAGCTACAGTGATGGGTGACGATACGTAGCAAAGTATACTTGCATATCCTCTGTAAATTAAAGTATATTCCAAAACAACTTGAATTCTATATATCATAAGTAGTCACATGTAAATTATCATCTTATACAGGAGTACAGGAGTCTTCCTGTATATTTGATAATTTAATATATTGCCCTACTTTTCTCTCTCTCTCTCTCTCTCTCTCTCTCTCTCTCTCTCTCTCCTTTTATTTTTCAGCTTTAACGTACCGATTCCCATTGCTGCATGTTTTAAACTGTCAATGCTAATTGCAATTTATATTAGTTCAAAAGTACCTTTCGAACCTTGACTAAGAGAATTCCACTTTATAGACATATGTCTCAAATACAGTTACTTCCTATAATTATAACATTGGTTTCTAAGATCAACTAGACTTCTTGTATTGAGTGATTACTGATTTTTAACAGAAATCTAATGTATTTAGTGATTTAAAACTAACTGAAAACTATGCTAATGAAGGTATAGAAAATCGTGGTATTTATTTATTTAGAATGTTCAGTTTTAGTCATGACTGAATACTACATTAGTTTTGTTGAACAATGCCAAAAACAAAGCCACAGTTGTAATTTATTAGCCAGCTCCAAATAGGCTTGTTCGGTAATAGAAAATGTTTGTTGCTGCGCTGGTAAAACGAGCTTGTAGGTGTTGTGAAGCGAAGTAAGTACTCATCGAACCTTTTTCATCAGCCCATATTATACAAAACTGATTTACTGTTCCACGCGGGCGGACACGTTTGTAGTTAGTTTGGGTTTATACAAAATAACAATTAAGGTAATTTATTATTGCATCCATCTTGGGTATCATTTTTAATGTACGAGATGAATCATAAGGTTCGTGATACAAGTTGTTTTTACTCTCAAGCAGTCATTAATTCGTTACGCGTCGTAATTCTTTGAATTTTATATAAGTAGAGGATGGACTATAACTGAAATCCCCTATAACCGTCTGAGCAAGCCAGATGTGCCTAATAGCAAGGAGAGAATTTTTTCCCTTTCATCTGCTTTCTGAATGGTGGTGCCTGTAATGTGTCGCTAGATCATAGTAAAGATTTCCAATGTAATATCTAATTTGTTCACTGAGGTGGCACCATAACGTTGGTGTACGTAACTATGCAAAGGGATTTTTACAGCGGATATTTAACGTGAGATCTGAGTTTGTACCATGGGTAAAGTTAAAAAGAAGAATTAAAGATACTTGCGTTACTGTCTACTGTCACACACGTACCTGTGTTTTATCGGTGCTTACCCCTTAGCATGTTTCACTTTCATCATTAGTCAAACTTACTGTCGACTTGATCGTGGTCATGTGACGTCATTGTTTCGACCTCGGTTATGAAAATAAGGTCAAAATGCAAGATGGTGAATGGGTCAATTTGCTTCAGTTCGTAAATGGTAACATACTTTGCGTCATACAATACATTCTGTATCAGATCATGTATGACTGGTTAGACCGCCAAAATGTATTCGAAGACAAATAAGGTAATTAACAAATATAAAATGATAATACATTCTTATTTAGGCGCGTCTTGAAACTGTGATGCAACAGAGGCACATAATATGTAAGTAAACTGTACAGTAGATTGAAAATCTCTCAAAACCACATACTTATGATTCATCATTAATATTTGCAATTTTGTACCTGATTCAATGAAAATAAAAATAGACTACTTGACATTCAAGTAGAACCATTACGAATATCACTTGACGTTCCCTCCCTCTAGTACTTGGTCGATGGCAGGAAATTATCCATACACCACATTCAATGCTAGATCCGTTATCCGTTATGCTGATGTGGCAAAGCAGATGACAGTGTAGCATATTTTTTTTTTTTTTTTTTTTTTTTTGCAATCGTTTCTCTAAACAAGGAACCAGATTAAATGATTGCCTAAACCAGTTGTTTTTTTCAAATTATTGAAATAAAATATGTTTAAACCAGATGTTATGACCAGTTTAGAAATTGTAATAATGTGTTGTTCTGTTTTGTTTTGTTGTTGTTATTGTTGTTGTTGTTTAGTGTTGTTGTTTCCGGGGATGCGTAGTTTTGTAATAGCCATTCAAATTAGTCTCTCTTATCGTCAACTATACATTTATCATTGATGTGGTATATCAGTTTAACCAATAATATCAACGATATCACATATCAAGATACTTACTTAATGTGTCTGTAATAGTGTAACAATGCTAGAAACATGTTCAGAACGCACGAGTATATGATGCAGCATTTTCAAGGACCTACTTGACCATACCAACATGTACGCTCTAAAATGAACTTTTTTCCAGCTTCACGTACTTTCTTTTACTTTAATGAGGGTGATGAGCGCTTAAGACCGGTACACGAGGGGGGGGGGGGTCTTTTCCATTACATTCATCTGGGTGTTTCAAGAATAAAACCTGACATCTGTAAATACAATTATCCATCTATTCAAGTGCAGAGACTGTAAAGTGACAACAGAGTCTTTCTGTGCTTTTTGGATTATCTGGCTAGATTAAAATAAATCTTTTAGTCTTTTGTGTTGGTAATCAAACTCCGGAAAGAGATGACAACACTACTGTGTTCGTGATTATATTACGGATCTGGTCAAAGACTTTTGTACAAAGGGCGGCTTAAAATCTCTGTGCAACGTTCATTTGATCCGCTGTGCGACAGGTTGTATTAGCATTAAAATTTGAATACTATTAAAGTTAATTGTTATGAATCATACAAGTATATACGGACTAACCATGAAGATATATAGGATACGAACACGTGACGTATTTCATTGAAACGAAAAATCTTAGTTCAAGAGTGTTTTGTCTGACACACAGCGCGTCAATTTATTCCTGTCGGAGTGCTAAACCTCAATCTCGACTAATAATATGAATGTAGTAGTAGTAGTAGTAGTAATAGTAGTGCCTTAATCGTTATTATTATTATTATTATTATTATTATTATTATTATTGATTCACTATTATTATTTCTTTATTATTACGTCTTTACGTTTGACCTATTGTCTGGCAGTAATTCATGTTGATGGCTATCTGGAAATGTTCATCTACCTGAACTTTAATTCCCATTTTTTATTTTTTTTGTTTTTGCCGAATATATATTATTTTGTAGTACTTCATGTTTTAAGTTTAAATGGAACTTTAATTTACTTCATGTTTAAATTTAATTTGAAATTTATTTTTACTTTATGTTTAAGTGTAATTAGAAGTCTTGATATCCCTTGGAGATTATCTACAATTCTTTTTTTAAATTATATTCTTTGAGCTTTACCTTTAATTGGCACCATACAGCCACTATTTTAGTGACTTGTCCTAAGCACAAATAAATACGCAAATACTATCCACCACTTTCAGTTATGATATAAATACTTTCATATCTTCCTTATTCTAGCAGAAATTATTTTGGGGATTTAAAGCTAGCAGCGAATAACAACAATACGGCGGTATAGATGGCATCATATTAAATACTATCTCCGCGCAATGAACTCTGCGCCATGACTGCCAAACAAGCACTTCTTCAATATAGCTATTTACTATACAATTTTTGTATTATCCCTGCTGTGAGCAGTTTGGCGAACATGTGTGTATATTAACAAACAAAATAGTTCAAACACTTGGTCCCATTGCTTTGTTTTCTTCTGATGACTTGCTAAGGTCACTCTGATATATGCCTTGATTGTAATGTGAACAATGTAATTGTCCTAAACATGTGTTTGTGCAAAACGTAAAATTGTTCATACTCACTATAACAGTTATGTTGTCAAATCTTTAATTTCGAAGGTAAGTAAATATTGCATGTATTCCGCAATCCCACGGTACCTAAATGGAAGTGTTCGATTTTCATAAAACAAGGGAACTTAAGAAGTTTGCGTGCAATGATGTAGCTAACTAGGTCACGCCAAGCAGTTTATCACTCGTACGTGACAGATAACACCAAGTCATATTTGCCTTCTTCACAGATATCAGATACCATTTCCAGATATGTCGTTACATCTTGCTATTTTCCTCTTTATCTTACTGTAGACCTTTTCATTATTCTGGATAGTTTTTCTTTACTGTATCAAAATGAAAACAGTTTTGTTCTAAATGTGCCATTCTGTGTGTATGTGTGTGTGTATGTGTGTGTGTCTGTGTTTATTTCGTTGTCCCTTGGGGAAGACCTTGCTTTTAGTCTAAACAAAGGTAAAGTTGGTCATTTTCATCTCAAAGTATTCTAAACTATTTATTTTTCTTCTTCATCATCTTCATCGTCTTCTTTTATCTTGTGAAAAAACTAAAACAAAACTGCAATAAAGTTTCTGGTTTTATTAAACAAGCATTAGAACAGTGTAACAGAAAATTTTTAATAACCTAAGGTTACTTAACAAAACATGTTTTGCACTCTTCTTTGTCAAGTAATTTTTTTCAATTTCATTAATCAATCTCGAACCTTGTCGAACCCTGTGCACTTTGAAGAACTTTTTTGTTTTCTTTATTTATCGCCATATGATTTGCATTCTTTGTATATTCTGGCTGACCTTTATACACATATGAGAAATTGAGATTGATGACTATATTGGAACGTACTACATCGAGGTTTTAAGTGTGAAATATTACTTTATCAAATTTAGACTGGTTACGATCCTTTTTGAATTCCGCTATTTTTCTGATAGCGCCGAAATTTAAAAATAGGAACTATATGAAATTATGGCGATAAAGACTTCAAATGCAACATGAAACCTCTGTCGAGTTTGGTTCTTGAAATTTAACAATGCAATATAATAAGACCATCGCTCGTATTTTATGGTCCATTTCACCTCGATAGTCAGCACTATAACACCTCCATATTCAGCACTATAACAATTTCCAGGTAACAATTTACGTTTCAAGATCTGGTCTGATCCATACATTTTAGAACTCAGTATAGATTAGAAGTGAATTGTCTTGCAGATAGACTAATTTTAATGATTAATAAATAATTAATTATCCAAATTTACCATCGTGTTGCTAATCCATGTTACAGAAAAGTATTATTTCATTTCAAAACAGGCTCACTTAGTATCTTGCAAAGCACATATACCTTCATTATATTTACGCATTTAATTGTTTAATCTAGTTTTTGTTAAACGGCACCGTTTTAGGTCCACAAAATCACTGTAACATTGGTGCAGTTTTCATAATAAGTATTTGCTCTAACATGACCTCAAAAATTTCTTCGCCAAAACCGAAGATAGGATTGTTTTGACGCACATGTCACATTTCGCTGAAAACATTTAACCAGTCCCTTTGATATGCTCACGTCATTAAAAGACGCGTCTATTACATAAATAACTGCAAAAATTAATACTCTACGTTCACTACCTTAATATTGCGATATCTGCTTGGTGCGATCCAGCATCTATGTGGAACCGTATTTATTTCACAAAAGGTATGGGACATTTAGTGGTCAAACGTCTTCACGTATTGGCGGTAGACTTCAACATGACAACCAAATGCATCTAATAGCTATAGGAAATAAATACAATTTAGAAATATTGCCATCCATACATTTTGATTTCTATAATGTTTTATACGATCTTGGCCCTTAATCATTTGCTGTATTATAGTCCACATATATAATCTTGATTCCATACTTGTATTGTACCTCAAAGTGGCACAGTGTAAAATGTAGGGTGGAGTGTTGTAATGGAGTCTGGAGTCTGACATATATTAATCTAGATGAAATTACAGTGTTTGTTTCTTATCATTTGCAGGTGTTTGTGTCTGAGCCTGTGATCATAATACTCACTGCAGCCCAAACTCCCAACAAAAGACCAAAACGAAAGAAAGAAATACCCATCACAGGTAGGATTTTATCAAGGGTTTTTCACAGTATTTATTGTGAAAGCATAAATAATACTTCATCCAAGAATATCTTCAAGGTCACCTTTTCCATATTCCATCAGCATCAAAATAAAAAGTCAGTGACAATATGAAAATCTGAGTCAGGTGTAAGAAATTACCAAAACACTAAGTAGATTCCATGAATGTTTTTTTAAATCTTTGATGAATTATGGAAGTAATATAACATTAATGCCAGTTTAATATTGTACAAAGATTTGTGTATTGGCTTAACTGCTCTTAAGACAGGACTCAAACCCTGAATATCAGTGATTCTGTTGCTTGGATGCCAATGTTTGTCATATCTGTCATCAGTCTTGGCATCAGCAAGTGGGAATTTCAAATTTAATTGCTTATAGACTCCTAGCTAACTGTTATAAAGCCCCTATTTGTGTCACCTTTGTATGCAAGCTAGCCTTTAAATCCCAGACTTATGTCCTATATTTGGGCTTACTAGACTGTAGGTCTATATTTGTACCAAATGAGACTTGATGACTGTTTTGTAATGTGTTTAAAACACAATAATCACACCAAAAGAAGTGGTCTGAATTGTTATGTAACTTTTTTGCAAGAATATTTAGTGTCAGCTTGAAGACACACAGGATATAATATAATCAAGAATTCCAAGATAAAGAAATGATAATAATACTATGAATACTTATTTATTTGTATTCAGCATTTTCAGGCATCATTAACGCATATATATATATATATATATATATATATATATATATATATATATATATATATATATATATAT
>JAECUM010052016.1:0-15692 GCA_016617855.1 Megalonaias nervosa | reverse complement strand
AAATCCTGCTTGGATTTTACCAGAGATGGTCAAGATATGACAAGTACCGAATCAACAGATCACACATCACATCACCTATCTCCCTCTAGGCAATTCTCCACCCCCACATTTTCAAAGCAGAATTTGCCACTTATTCAATTTGGGAAGCTTCGTACATTAAACACTCTCACAAATAAATCAGGGATTGATTCAGACAAAACTGGCAAACTAGGTCTGTCAGAAAAGGCTCGCACTTACAAACCATTGTCCCTCTCTACCAGAATACAGATGGATCTGTAAACCTCAATAATAATCTGTCATAGGCATCTGTAACCATTGTATTACTATGGGATCAAGTCTTGTATTTCTATGGGATCAAGTCTCACATGAATTGAGTACATTGCTTTCATGCTTTAAATATGAAAATATATTTTTCATCCATGAAGAAAGTAGGAGCACCGATTTATTTCAGATCAAAATTACGAACTTAGAATGTTTTAGTCTTCTTAATGAAATTTGATCAGTTTGCTCTTATGATGGGAATTTTGGATTTTTTAAATTCAGCCTTCATAATGGTGCTGCTTTGTCAAAATGTATCTTGAAACTTTGATATCAAAGTATTTGCCACTAGATTTTTATTTGAATGCTAGTATTAGAATCTAATTTTAAAGTGTGCCGATAATTTTAATTAGTTAATATTTCTGCTGACTGACTTGAAGAGTTTTCTACCTTTTATGCCATCATGAATTGAAATTTTTTAATGGGCAGTACAACAGAAATCTTAGTCATATTGATAACAGGATCATAGTTTGTTAAGTTCAGAATGTTTGCCAAAAGATCCGACCAGGAAATCATAAAATTGTTGAGCTTGAGATTGTGCTTGAGAGTTTGTCAACCAGTCACAAGTCATTTTACCTTTAAAATGCCTTGATTGACTTCTAGAGATAACTTAATTTCGAACTCAGCCTCAGAGTTTTATAGTTTCCAGATGAAGGAAGAAAATTTTAATTCATAGGCAGAGTTTGAAGAATCACATTATTTCTTTAGTAAACTTGAACTTGAAATACTGTGCTTGATTTTATTGTCTTATCAAATCTGTTGTCTTTTATATTGAAGATATTTCATTATGAAACATGGGCTTAGGATTTTTACATTTAGTTTAGCTTGAAACCCTGTCCACTAAATGAAGTGATTAAATATGATGGTGCTTTTGAGCTCTGAGTGCTATTTACTTTATTAATATCTCCTTTATCTTCAAAACTGAATTACATATCTGAAACCTTAAAAAAGTGAATATTCTTGCAATGGTAATGTATACTGATGAACTACAGAAACTTTAGACACATGTAATTGTCTCTTTCCAGGTCATGTCTGTCTTTACTAAGATCTCATTAATGCTCATGTGACATGACTTTGAATGAATTCATGTGAAACATTATGTTTGTAAAATTCAAATTAGCACAGGGCAGACAATTGCACATTGCAAAATGAGCTGAAACTGGTTAGATTATTTTTCAAAATTAAGTACAATATATACATATCTCAATAAACTTAAGATATGAAACCATTCTTTTCCAGAGAAATCAACCTTCCTTCCTTTTGTGAACAGTTGACATAAGTGCATGGATATACTGAGCTTGAATGCAGTCAAATATCCTGTTAATATAATTAGGTACAAGTATTAAAGTAGACACAATGAAGTTTGGGATGTTGTTGTTGTTGTTGTTGTAGGGCTTAATGCCATTTTTCAGCACACGATAGGCTATACTGGCGGCCAGCATTAATGGTGGAGGAAGAACCCAGAAAACCCTGGAAAGAACCACTGACCCACGAGAAGCTACTGGCAAGCTTTCTCACATATCCACATTGACCGAATCCAAGACTGGAGCCCACGCAGACAGAGGTGAGATGGAGTGATCCGTAATGGAGAGTGCTTTAGACCACTCGGCCACTCGGGGCCCTGAAGTTTGGAATGAGTGTTTGTGTGAATATATAGTTGACTTGATTAGATTTTCATTCCATAATAGAAATTTTTCACATTTGTAAGGATTTGAACTTTTGGGGAATGAGACCTTTTGGGGAATGAGACCTTTTGGGGCCTTTAGAACCTGAGCTTATTTTCATGTAAACAACGTAACAAACTTATGGGGGCCCCGACTGGCCGAGTGGTCTAAAGTGCTCATCGTTACAGATCACTGCCATCTCACCGCTGTCTGCTTGGGTTCAAATCTCCGGCTTGGCCATTGTGGGTATATGAGAAAGCTTGCCAGTAGCTTCTTGTGGGTCGGTGGTTCTTTCCGGGCTTTTCCAGGGTTCTTCCTCCACCATTTACACTGGCCGCCATGTATAACCTATCTTGTGCTGAAAAATGGCGTTAAACCCTATAACAAAAACGAACTTCTGTTTTGTAATTACATTCAACACTGACTTGTTTTTACAAATGCTTTAAACATCAGATTATATGCAAAGTGGATTTCTTTATCAAAACTTTATGAATATCAGAACATATGCAAGTTTTATGAATACAGAAAGTCTGTTGATGGGGCATATATGTTTAAAACACAGAAGTACTTCATACAAGCTTTACAAACACAAATCTCATTTTGATAGTAAAATACTCCTTGCATTTATTCAGATGTTTAAAAAGTTAGAACAGGTTGCAGTTGCTTGGTTAATAATTCAAAATAAATATTTCATAATTACTTAAAGCGAGGGTGGCTTAGGCGTTAACATGCTGTACCCATGTATGTAAGTTTGAATCCTATCAAAACCTTCATCCTTTATAGTGTAATTTTGAGCAAAGTATTTTTCCTTAGCATGATGTAACCTTTGATGCCATTAAATGTCAATCAGCAAACTATAGTGGCATAATAATGATGTTGTAAGACAATAAAATCAAATTATGCTTCATGAAAATTTAATATTTTATTAATTCTGTTCAGTAATATTAAATTTTTAAAAATATGCCTTTTCATCAAAATATTAAAATGATCTCGCTGGCTATAAGTAAATAAAACTATAATTAACAGATATTCATTCTCAGTTTAAATGCATTCACATCATATTTTTAGTCTGTTTCGATGAATTACAATTTGCTGTAATTCAGTTTCCAAAGGGAAGGAATGGTAACAAATAATCTGTTGATGCTATTGGTTCCAACCAACATGGTCTTGTCAAACTAGAGTGGGGATATTTGTTTCCCACTGGTAGTGACATGTTAGAAATAACAATTGTTGCTGGGCCATTACAATTTAATATAAAACGTGATTACAAAATTTGATCCTCATATAGTGTATGAACAAGTAAGAAATTTTCCAATTTTTTTCAGCTGTATAAATGCATGAATCATTGTTTGTCATGAAACATTCAGTGGAGAAGGTTACTGACCTAAAAAAATATATAACTTTATTGATAATCATTTAGACCCTGAATTTGATTGATTTCTTGTCATTGTCTTGTTTGTTTTAAATAATTTACAGCCAGATTGTGTAAAAATTTGAAAAAATGAAATATTTCCTTATTTTTTGTATAGTTACGCACAAGAGATTGTAGCCATATTGTAAGGCTTGGACAGAGGTTTTGAAAATCAGATTTTGAGGGTGAGTTTGGTGGTAATATGATAGTTTTGTGGCAAGGGTCTGATCTAATTTCGGTGATAGCACTACAGTGCTATGAACAATAATTCGAAACCAGAATAATTATCTTCATTTACTGTTGACCTTCTGTCAAGATGGGTATGTACGTGTCAGAGCAATCTCCATTTTGACTACAATCTGTACTTGCAAGACAAGTCCAACTGCAAACTGCACACACCCAGATCTGCCATCACTTAATGCACTGGCAGATCGGGCTCTATGCAGATTGTTATTAAGCATGAGTAGAACATACAGCATAGATTCTGATCTGATGGCACATTATGCCTCAACATATCAGGGTCTGTGTTGTTTTCATGTGGACTTGACTACATAGTGAGTATATATGGTAACTTATAAATGCTTCTACAGTGCATTGTCATCATCCCAAGTTTGCTTGGATGGCTTGGTGTTTCAGCACTTGGTGGACTAACTTGATACCTTGTGGGACTTGGGGTTTGTTTCCCCATGCCATCATATCCATGGAGTAACATCCACCAGTACATTTTCGGTTGACTGTTTGGTTTCTACCATCTCTTGCAAAGGTCTCCACATTATTTTAAATTCCTTTAAGATGCTTCAGATTGTAACAACTTTGACAATGCTAAAGGTGTAGAGAGAGATAGGAAACAGTTACACAAATGGCCTTGACCTATTTGATCGAAACTGCAGATTTTTCACAAAAAAGAGGGTGTACTTTTTTCCATTGAAGCCTGTGTTTTCACATGAGACAAGATTCTGAAAGAAACAGTTTCAGAAACTCTTGTCATCATGATATATAATTGCATTTATATATTTCTGGTGCTTTCATGTACATCATAAATCTTTGTGTTGATTGTAAATAAATTAGTTTTTCTCTGTTCCATTTATAACAAAAATTAAACTGTCATTTTTTGTTTAACTCTACTTAGAAGTTTTTCCTGCAATCTGCATTTTCTAAGTCACTTTATAAGCAGGCTAAACCTAAGTGCACCGATTCATCAAGGGCATATAGTGTAAATGCAGGCTTAACTAAGGGCATTTGGTACAGATACATGCCTAATTTGAGGGCATTTGGTACAGATACAGGCCTAATTTGAGGGCATTTGGTACAGATACAGGCCTAATTTGAGGGCATTTGGTACAGATACAGGCCTAATTTGAGGGTATCTTATTCAGATGCAGGCCTAATTTGAGGGTATTTGGTGCAGATGCAGGCCTAATTTGAGGGTATTTGGTGCAGATGCAGGCCTAATTTGAGGGTATTTGGTGCAGATGCAGGCCTAATTTGAGGGTATTTGATGCAGATGCAGGCTTAACTTGGTAAAACAGTTTGGAAGCCTATTAGTCATTTGAAACTGAGTACACTTGATTATAATGAGTAAATCTGAAAGGGGCTTAACTTAAGCACATGTTTTGGAAATAGGTTAAACTCATGTTCAGCACTATGCAAACTGGTAAACTCTAGTACACTGGTTCACATATGGTTAACAAAGAGACTGAACAGTGGTTTGGAAACTAACAAACCTCATACAGATCTAAACATTAATGGAACATTAAAAACTTGGCCTGTATCAATGTTTGTTATGCATATATGTTATACCCTATTTTGATTAAAGTAATATAAATATAAGTTCTTGATGTTATTTGAGATGAATACAGAACCCAGAATCTTTAGTTTTCATTAGCAACCCTTCCATTTTTTTAGGGGGAAGTTGTCGAGATGGAATCCTCTTTATCAAAAACAAACTTTTAAATAAGTCAATGAAAATGAAATAGTATATTTATCTATTACATAATAGTTTTTCACTATTTTCAAGTTTTTGCCCATACTTCCTTTCCTGCAGTATTTATTGAAAAATGTACACTATTTATCCTTTGGATTGTTACAGTAGAGCTTCAAGACTTACTAAATGTGTATTGTGAGTTTGTGTGTATTGTGAGTTTCATATCAATACAGTCGTGTAAATATACACTTCATGTATCTGTTTATGGGGGCCACTCTGATATGTTTGGAACATTCCATTTCAGTCATTGCGTGAAAATACTTGCCTACGAGTTTGCCGTTTTTGGACTGCTAAGTTCTGTTCATCTAGATGATATATCTGATAAGAAAAGTACAAGCATTTTTAATGTGTGTTTGTTTGACTGAAAAGTGTTGATACAATTTACTTTTTCTATTGCTCCGTAAAAAATACATAGAATGAGTTTTCAAAATTGATGTGGACTACAAATTAAGACATTTTGTAAAATCAAATCCATTTTTTGTTCTTGCTAGAAAATTTCAATGGAAAATTTTGTCTCCTCTGAACAGACCAAAAAAATTGTTCACTGCCATTTTTAGCTGTACTGATGATAGACCAGAGGGCTATGGTATGGTGTGTTGTCTGAGTTTGTTTTGTATGTGCAAGGATTTTTTGTCCCAACCTTTGTAAGCAGAATGTGTCATCATAACACTATTCAGAGGTCAACGACCACTTTCCATGGAACAGATGTCACATACGTGTTATTTTTTCTTTTATCTTATCACTAATTTTTAATCAATTCCATAGAGTTTTAACAAAAAAGCTTTGGATGAAACAAATTAATTTGAGTTAAATTTACTCAGAAGTATAAACCCTTTTTTTTTTCTTCCAGTATTCGAAAGATGAAACATCAATTTTCTGCCTTCATCTAAATCAAAGATGTGTAGTAACCAGAAATCATTCATCCATACTATCTGTACTCACTTATAAGTAGGATCTAACTTCACAGACCCATATCTGCTAGCACATTATACTACAGCAGATCAGAGTCTGTGTTTGTAGTTGGACCTGAGTTTTAAGCCAGTATATACGACACTTAAACATGCCAGATTTATTTAATATTCCGTCCATAGCTTGAAATGGTGTTTAATATGTACAGTAGATACATTTTGTATATGCTTGTATAGTGATGTACTGAATCTATTCTGTATGACGTAAGATTATGGATCAAAGTATACATATTTTATCTAAAAGTCAGACTTTATACCACTACATGTAGATTTCACTCCAAAATGTAAATTTCTATCACAGCGGTACGGTGGTATTGAATTTTAGTTAAAAATATATTTAGGTTTGGATCTTGCTTGCATAGATGTCATTAGAAAAGGAAATTGGTTTTGAGTTCAAGATGGGGTGGGTGGGTTGGGTGAACAGTAATAAAAGTACAGGGTTATGTGTAGGTTGGAGCATATTTTTTCAGAATCATTTCAAAATTAAGTTGAAAAATTACACTCTTAGCATTTCAGAAAGTACATGTACTTTTAGCTGTACTTAAAGGGTTGTTTTTACAAAGAACAACTTAATTGGCATGTAAATAAATGTATATTGTATAATGTTTGTTCACAAGCACATGATTAATATATTTGATGTTTTTATAGAATTATTTAATTTATGGTTTTATCCATTAGCTATTTATTACTTTTATCAATAAAAGCTTGACATAACTCTACTTTTTGTTTCATTTTATACAAAAAGAATTTTTTACCGCAAAATTACTTCCTGTTAGAATAAGTATATATATATAGAGAGAGAGAGAGAGAGAGAGAGAGAGAGACAGACAGACAGACAGACAGACAGACAGAATAATGAAACCAGTTTGAAAGTTATAATTTGTTGCACAAAGGAATCAAGACCGCTCCAGTGGCCTAGTGGTTAGAGCGTCTGCCTCGGATGCGAGAGGCTGCAGGTTCGAACCCTGGCCAAGCCACACCAAAGACTTATAATAATGGTACTTACAGCTGCCTTGCTCAACATTAAGAGGTTAGTGTTAGGACTGGTCAGCCTGGTATCAGGATAATGTTACTGTATCGGACATCGTGCTACATGTCTGTGGCATGATGTCCCAGTGCTAGATATCACTATAAACTGCCACTGCAGACATTGTGGCGATATGACTGAAAAATTGTTAAAAGCTATGTTAAAAAATCAAAATCAAAATCACGCAAAAATGAATCGTATCCACATTCAGTTGTAGTTGGTGCATGCCTCAAGAAGTCTAAATTAAACAATAACCTACATTTATTGGCCGTACTTTGTACTGGAAAATCCAAGTGAGTTCAGATTATTTTGGCAGTGACCAATGAGCTTACGGGTTGGTATTTCATGAAAATATAAACAGAGACATAGTGTTAGAATATACAAAATAAATTTTACATCATCATGTGACTAATATGAACAATTCTGCTGGTCAAAAATTCGCAATGAATGACTCGCATTCATGCATACTGTATGATGTCAATGGAGCTGTTTTTATTGCTTAGCTAATAAAATTTTCATGATGGCAAACATGCAGATACTCTTTTTTTCTCTTTTGCTTTTATTTTTTTATCTTTCTTGAACATATTCAAGTAGTGGATCTCTGTATTTTGATACAAAATAAACTCAAGATTGGAAAAAAGTATGCGTTTCTGTCCATTTAAGTTTCACTTCTGATTTTTGTGATTTCATTTTCTTTGTCAGTAAAACTGAGATAGTGACTGGTTTAATATCTACGGTTCACTCTAATATTCAAAATAATCATGATATCGCAACATTTATGTTGCAAAGAATTTCTTCAAATTCTCAGATTTAGTGGTTTCGCGTGTATTGTCATTAGCTACTCCAGACGTCCTGCTTTTAGTATAAAGTAGCCCTATATCACATGGTGGTAACGGAATGTGTCAAAGCTTAGGCACAATATGACGTTATGTTTGTTCAATATTTATAGCTTACTGCATTTGTATGGGAAAATATGAGGAAGTTCTTCTGAACAATACAGCACGATGTTATGAATGTTAGTATTACTAACAAAAACGATTTTATATTTTCCCATGTGAATGTATTAACTTTTTATTATATACTCGTTTTTCTTTCTACCTAAGGCTGAACAATAAAAAGAACACACTACAAGAAACAAAGTAATTGAATATGTACTGGATTCCAAAGTAAATACGCAACTTTAGGTGCAGCAATACACATTAATCATATTCATGTGCACATAGCATCACCCAGCGACCTTTGAACTTGGAAGCGTATTGCACACACAGTCATTTGTTTCAAAAATAAATCTCATTTTGGTCTACTTAAAATTTAAATTTTGATCTTGACGTATTAGGAGATAATTTGCGAGGGGGGTCCCGAGATTTTGACTGCCTAGGGGCGTCCACAGGGTTTAATCCGGCACTGTCTGGAATGGAGAGATTTGTTTTCCTATCGATCCAAATAATTCTGCTTTTCTAGTTGTGATGGACTGGATTTATTAGCTGTGTCAATTTCGTACGATGTACCTGTGACTGGAGAAACTGGCCCTGATGCAGCTGCAAATACGTTTCTGTTCTGTCATTGGTAACCGCTCCGGCGGCCTTGTGGTAGAGCGTCCGCCTCGGATGCGGGAGGTCGCGGGTTCGAACCCCGGCCGAGTCATACCAAAGACTTTCAAAAATGGCACTAACAGCTGCCTCGCTTGGTGCTCAGCATTAAGAGGTTAGTGTTAGGACTGGTTGGCCTGGTGTCAGGATAATGTGACTGGGTGGGACATGATGCTACATGTCTGCAGCATGATGCCCCAGTGCTAAACATCACTATAAACTGTCACACTGCAGACATCGTAGCGATATGACTGAAAAATTGTTAAAGCTACGTTAAAAATCTAAATCACACTCACAATCACACTGTCATTGGTTGTATGGAATCATAAGGCGGGACAAATCTGAATTCTTTTAATTGAAATTCTCAAAAAGACGTAGGATTAAATATTGTTTGCTTGGGAATATTACATTCATTTCGTATTTTTAGTGCAACAAGAATTATTTCTGTTTGAAATGTAGTCAAAATCCATTTTTGGAACCCATGTAATTACGTTTCGCAGAAATAACTAAGAAAGTACACTTTGAGGAAATGCAAGATGCAAAAAGGAAAGTATATTTATTGCCATTGCTATTATCAGCAAAAGACATATTTATGTCCTGTCACTTGCATGTTCTTTGTTGGAGGGACTCCATCGATTTAATGACCTTTGTGACTCGTATACTACAAATCCAAACATTTTGCAAGAAAGTTAAATGGGGAAAATTGCAACCTGCTGCGATGTGACAGCCCATTGCGTCAGCGGAAATAAGGTTTCATCGTATTATTGCCTCATTAGGTCTGAGGCTGTTTGTTTTCTACTGAAATCCGTCTTCTTCAGATGCATTTTTTTCCCCCCGAATTTAGTGTTTGGGCTGACTTGTAAAATGGAACATTATAGAGGGAGACGGGATAGCCCTTGGCCTTAATTTATATTATTTTTATAGACCCTTGAAAGCACGGCGCATAGTCTGAATCATTCGATTTGCAAATAGTTATAAACGTTTCTTCTAAATAACAGCTTAAATGATCCGAATTGTATTTTCAATACTGCTTGTCTTACATTTGTTGTGGACATGGAGTATATCACATTTAGTCGTTTGCTTGGTTGAAAGGGTTTTTTTTGTGACTGTGAATTCATCCACATTGTCAACTTTATCTTCTCTACAATCAAGTGGACAAAACAGCTTTTTAGTTCATCCACAAACAAATCTAATAAATCCAAAGCTATAGCGTCTTCTACATGAGCGAACATTGTTTACAATCAATGGTTTCCCAACAAACGATACTATTATTTGGGGCAAGTTTCGTGCAATATAAAGCAGTGCAGTATGGAAAAATGTTGCACGCTTCTGACAATATAAAGTTGATGAAGAAAACAATGAGCATGCAATAAGGGAAATAATTATTTTTTGAGCAGGTTTATGCATATGCATGAGAAACGAGAAAAATCTCCGCTAAGCAGGGGTAACATACGAGCGTGGCAGATTATTGCCTGTGGTTTACGATGATGGTACCCCTTATCCCTCTTTTACATCATGACTTGAGCGGACGGGAGGGGGTAAATCTAATGTAAATTCTCACACCTTTGTGATAGCCGATTACATGTACTTAGCACCGCCTCTCTATCCGTAGAAAGCATAAATTGTACGATGATTAGTCTGGGTTTAGATCCGTTACTGTGAGCGATTGTGCATTAGCAAACCAAATGTTTTCTACATGCTCCGGACTTAGTTAAATTGTCTCCTTAAGAAAATCGCTAACAATATGGTATATATTTCCTGACTTCCTCGATGAGGCACACCATAAAAGAAATTCATCTTTTTTGAGCCCTTTCAAATTTAAGAAGTCTTTTTCATCTCCTTTACATCCTTACCAATTGTAGTCTGATTTTAACGCAAGTTCCTTTACCGATTCCCCTTTGCTCCTTCATCCTGCAAAGTTGTTTGGTCTCCAGCTCGTCAGATTTATTTAGAAAAACTGCACAATAGTCTCTACGTCTTTCATTCTCTCCTTCAATTTATGTACCGTGGAAAGTTAAGCCTGGTTTGTTTTGTCAAGTTTTTGTCGATAAGTATATGTAGCTCTTTAATGTCCAGTTCAGAGTCAACCCTTGGCGCCACATGGTTTAAATTTAAGACAAGCGTTTTCCATGTTTGAAGAAATTAGGCCTATTGAGTCTTTCTTCATTACACACCTGAACGTGTAAGAAGATATATTTGTGGTAGACATCTTATTTCTCAACTATTCTGCTGCCATGCACTTCATGTAAATGTGTACAACGTAAAGGCGTTAAAATACCGTGCAATAACGGTTAAATTTACTACATTTTCAGTCTCCAATTTATCCATTGTTGTGAGTACTCGCAACATTTTCATTACTTTATTTCTATTAAAGTAATGGTTGGAAATATTCTTTGTTGGTGGTGGTGTTGTCACCAGCCGAATGAGAGAGCCATTGCACGTTTGAAGGTAAACAGAAAGGCTAGTCTAGTTTAGTCCATGGAATTTGCTGACTTCTTGCTAAAAAAAATGTAAATGGCCATAAACCTTTATTCTTAACAAACAAAACCCAAACAAAGCTTCCATTCATTATTGTATGTTCAGTTGTTTTATCAAGATATAACAGAACATCTACATGGTGATTCTGTTACCTAGTGTCCATATAAACGGGACACAGCATTGTGAAAACATTACAAATCATTGGGAAATTTCAGTGTAAATGCTTCATCAAATTCTATGCTATTATTTTCCCCTCTCTCAGGGCCCCCGAGTGGCCTAGTGGTCTAAAGCGCTCACCGTTACAGATCACTGCCATCTCACCTCTGTCTGCGTGGGTTCGAGTCTCGGGCTCGGCCAATGTGGTTATGTGAGAAAGCTTGCCGGTAGCTTCTCGTGGGTCGGTGGTTCTTTCCGGGTTCTCCCGGGTTCTTCCTCCACCATTAATACTGGCCGCCATGTATAGCCTATCTTGTGCTGAAAAATGGCGTTAAACCCTATAACAACAACAACAACAACATCCCCTCTCTCATATATGAAATAAACACTTGGATCAACTGATTCAATATTTGCCATTTCATTTCCAACAATGGCTAAATATTCTCATAAAATTGCAGTTTTCTGTAATTTAGCTTGAGAGATAAAAGTAAGTGCATCATCATCATCATCATCATCATCATCATCATCATCATCATTATTATTAAATTCTGTAGGGATTTTACTCCTCCCCTCCCCCTCCACGCATGAAATAACAATCTTGATCAAATGATTTAAAATTTGCCATTTCATTTTCAACAATAGCTAACGATTCTCATATGAATGCAAAGGTGAGTTTTCCGATGAACAAAGTGACAAACTGTACAAAACGTTTTCCGATGTACAAAGTGACAAATTGTACAAAACGTTTTCCGATGTACAAAGTGACAAACTGTACAAAACGTACAAAGTGACAAACTGTACAAAACGTTTTCCGATGTACAAAGTGACAAACTGTACAAAATGTTTTCCGATGTACAAAGTGACAAACTGTACTGTACAAAATGTTTTCCGATGTACAAAGTGACAAACTGTACAAAATGTTTTCCGATGTACAAAGTGACAAACTGTACAAAATGTTTTAAAACACATAAAGTACTTATTTAATTAAACTTGAGCAATAAAACACGTGGAAACGCTTTCGAAAGATTTCACTTTCATTAAGTGAATTATTATTATTATTATTATTATTATTATTATTATTATTATTATTATTATTATTTTGAAGAAATTTTGTCTCCTTATAGAACAAAGCTACCCAATGTGACAAGACACATTATACAAAAGCAGAAAAGAAACTTGTAGACAATGTGACTCATTTAGAAAGTTCAACATGGCAGTACTTTTTAATAGAATAAACCTTCCAACTTCAAATCACGAATATATTAATTTAATAAGGACCAAAAAGATTAAATAAAGTCCTCGTTTGCACTGCATTTTCATTTGTTTTTGTACAACTCTCCTTTCAGCTTGAATACTATCACGATAACTTTGCACGTGCCCAGTGTTTTATAATATGGAAGAGTATACATCTGACAGGAGTAAAATGTTTTTGATCTTTATGCACTTATTGCAACTGGTAAGTGTTAATAAACAAACATCACGAAGTTTTCTGTTCTTGGCTTCATTTGGGCCCTGAAACACATTCCACGTTCCTGATTGACGTAACAGAATATATTACGACTTAAGAAAAACATCGTACTTCAGGTAACGGAATTAGGATCAGAAAGAAGCACGTTTCTTCTTATGTTACGTGTAGGCTGGTACAAATGTAACAAAAGAAAAGAGTGAAGTCAACAGGCTTTGTAAATTTTAACAAAATAATTTATTTCCCTAGAAAACAAGATAAAAATATGAAATAGGACTTACGGTTTGTGAAAATAGTCCAAAACTTAATCCTAAAGTTGAAAAAGTATAAGTCCTATCACTAAACAGCTCTAATTGAATCCAGGTTCGAATCTCGATGAAATTCCAATATGGAAGGCGATGACGTCAGATGAGGTCGTTGTACAAATGGCAACAATTCCGCGTTGAATCACAATTTATAATGTTCCCGTTTAGAATTCCAGAATAAATTTCCACTGAATGTCTTTGTCCAAGTATTTTATAAAAAGAAGAAGCACTTGTATAGTTTTCTAGAGAATAAATTATTAAATTCCAAAAAATAGTTGAACTTCAAAACAATCTGACATCAACAATATAAACACCTTGTTCCCTCGAGGTGTAAAGATACGACTGATCAATCTACTGGCAAAATGGCTGTTTTAAGCCCCGATTGTAGATCACATGGTGGCTCACGTGACAGGGCGACGTGATCACTAATTTGAACAGTGCAATAAAAAAATGCCATTTAGCACGTAGCTAGAATAGCCCTACCTAAAAATCAGATTCTCACGCTGGAAATGAATTTAAAAATAAAACTGTTTACATCAGAGCTAACACGTAGGCTGAAGACCTTGGTTATAGCCAATCATTTTTACTCGATGTTTACAAAAACTATGAACCAAGGTGAGCCAAAAATAGTGCTTAAGTCATACCTTTGCGTTAAAACAAAAGACTGAATTTACGTGGACAAATATCAAATCCAGTAAAAATAATCATTACAATAAAATATAATGAAACAAAACTAAAATAGAAAGAATTTAAAACTAACACACAAGCAATTTAATTACATATTCGTAACACATAATACTGCCAATTTAAGCTTTTGAACACATGCAGTTTGAAAATATGTCTTTCATGAGTATGATTCCTTCAATTTTAGCGAGTATGAGGAGTTGGAGGTGATCCAGACTAGGTCTTTCCACATTAGTCTGGTCTTTAATGATGTCATGTCAGCACTTGTATATAACAGCTGGGCTCTTTTCCGAATAGTCCGAATGCTTTCGTCCAAAATGCAGTGTCTCTGAATATATTATAAGACTGAAAAAAACAATAAATCACTTTCTTTACTCGAATGAAGATTCCGTGCTTATTCCCCCCCCCCCCCCGAAAAAAAACACAAACAAACATGCACGGTACACGATAAAAATGTCTGAAAATAAAATTGGGTTCTATTGTTAATTATTAGAACTTGAGTAAGCGATCACCGCTACCACAGACAGACAAACATTACTGGATTAGCCTTATGTAATATATTTCGTGAAGGATTTCTTTAAACTGGTGAAAAATGTTGTCTTCAGAAAAAAAAAATGAAAATTTACTTATGAGAATGAATGCAATAATATTTACCAATGAAAAGAAATATTTTAAACTTTAAAATTATGTTTATCTTGCAAGGAATCAAAAAAAAAGGATTTTGTATTAGTCAGTTTAAAGAATGAGAAAATAAACTTAACAAGCCAGTTCATGGTGGCTTTACATTGTTAGAAGTTGCTTATTTATGACTTCTATTACAATAAGCAAAAAAGATATATATATATATATATATATATATATATATATATATATATATATATATATATATATATATATATATATATATATATATATATATATAGTGATAAAATGAAACTGTTAATGACTGATACAGATTCGTTATGTATTCACGTTCAAACAAATAAATTATGCATTGTCATTAAAGAAAATATTCAGTAACAATTGACTACAAATGAGATAATAAGTTTGTTGTTCTCCATATAAACAACACGATATCAGGACATTTTGTTTTAATATGAATGTAATTCCAATACAAGATGTTGTGAACTTAAAAGTAAGCCAAATGATTTTAAAACTGACAAAAGTATGCAATAAACCGGTTTCAACATTAAAAAATAAGTAATTTAAACGAATGTACAATTAGAAATTTACAAAAATTGTCTATCAAGCCAAACAATAAAATACCAAGAGATTAATTTAATTAGATCCTAAAATCACGAAATATATAATATTACGTTTAATACGGTTGCTTTCCACCTAGGATGATGAAAGGATATTTAGTGAATGGCATAAATAATTTGTCTTCTTTCCACTCTGATAAAGCCGTAAATGCTTCTATCACCTCCAGATTCCGTCAATGCTTCTATCGCCTCCAAATTCCGTCAATGCTTCTATCGCCACCAAATTCCGTCAATGCTTCTATCGCCTCGTCAGTGCTTCTATCGCCACCAAATTCCGTCAATGCTTCTATCGCCTTCAAATTCCGTCAATGCTTCTATTGCCTTCAAATTCCGTACATGCTTATAACGCTTCCTAATGTCGTTTTTTTTTTTTTTTTTTTT
>JAECUM010052015.1:0-24825 GCA_016617855.1 Megalonaias nervosa | reverse complement strand
GAGAGAGAGAGAGAGAGAGAGAGAGAGAGAGAGAGAGAGAGAGAGAGAGAGAGAGTTTAACCAATATAGACGATATTTGAAAACTTTTGGGTTTTAAGTCACTAGTAAATCCGTATGAAAAAAGATCAATACATATTGTCCTATAAAATTAACTTTTTTCAATGTAATGAAGTATAGAAGACACCTATTATGCGAGTGTCATAAACAATTTCCATCAGATATTAATATGTTGATATATTTGAACAATCTGTGTACCCAGTGAACAAAAGATATGTCTGACTAGCAAAATACAAGTTACAGAGAAGTTTGTTTTTAATATATTAATTTTCATTATTAAAAAGTATTTGGAAATAATGCATTTCATAAAACAAGAATTAGAGTGACAGATGTCAATGGCAATCATAAAAAATAGGAATAGGGAATATAATATAATATAATATAATATAATATAGTATAATATAATATAATATAATATAATGCGGTCTATTGGAATCTAATATTAGCGTTTGGTCAAGTGGGGGGGGGTGGGTGTCAATGGGTCGTTCTTATCTCTATGGGAATTAATCATAGGAGGTTCCTTGCTTTTCAGCTCCAGCCAGTCAACCATAGGAATTTAACATTACGGATGATACTATGGGTCCCTCCACCGCCACCCCCAGAAAGTGATTTTTTAATTACGTTTTGGAATATGGAGCCAATGGGAATTTAACAGGAACTCTTAGGATTGTGAAACTTGAGCAGTTTTGACTAGCATTAATAGTATTTCACACACATTACTGGCTATATTATACTGATGAAAGGTAACTGACCGAAACCTATTCTGATTATTCTGACTAAATAATATCTATTGTGACCGACCAATAGCTATTTTGATTGACCAACACCTTTTCTGACAGACCAACTGCTATTCTGACCATGTCCAGGCAAATATCGATGCAGTTTGCCAAATGATGACAACCTCTTACATACTTTATAGATGGAAATTCGGATTCTATTTCTTTAAAGCAATAGGAATGTTTACCTTAACCTTAACACACGAACACGAATGCCATATTGCAAAAACTAAGATGACTCAGTTTATTCAACGAAGACAATTGTAACATTTTATACATTGTCTAAAGCACACTGTTGATTTCTTAACTAGACGTACTTTTATACAGCACGCTTAAAGTCCATTATTGTTTTCAATTGCTGGGAATTTTACCATTATGGCCCCTTTAGTGGTCCTTCCCTGGCCGGACTGTCCTTTTCCTCTTCAAGCTCGGTTCTTACCAGAGCAGCCTTTCGAGACAAACAATTCAAACCTTTGATTGTGGAGAGAATCTAGTTATGTATATTTAATTTAATTGTTTGTTTCTTAGTTTTAATTTCTTTTACTTCATTACATGCTATTGTAATGTAACATTGCATGCTGGACTTGACCGTGACCAAAACTGAGTTCATTTCTGATTGACTTTTTTTTTAATTTCATTTTGTGTAAACAACCAATACATAGCTAAATTATTCTCTCTGTCTATAGGCTTAATATAAGGATCATTATTATTAATAGAAGAAGTAAAATATGTTTATTGGGTCTAAGTTTTGGAATTTCCTCAGTGTAATCCAATTATGGTTTTGATTTGTACACATCAGGATCATTCTAGAAGGTTATTTTCCATTAGGTAATGTTTGTGTTTAGAAAATGCTAATTGTGACTTGAGGTCAAGTAGAGAACTATATATTCTTATAACTGTGAAGACTTAGACATTCGTGCTTTAACATCTAACTCTTTCAAGTTGGTTGTATTATGTTGTGTCCAGTTATTTCTTCACATTATCGAATTCAAGTGATTATTTTCTCTAGAAATACACAAGTGCTCTGATAAAATGCTTGATAAAGAGATTCACTGGAATCTATACTGAATTCAAACCTGGAATTATATTACTGTGGTTCAACATAAGACTGTTGACACATCAACACTATAAGCATTAGCAGACATCGCCTTCAGTTTTTGGATTTCTTCGGGACTTGTACTGAGTTTTATTCAGGACTTTAAATTACTAGGGCTTGTATCTGTAATTCTTGGATTATTTTGGGATTTAATTCGCAATACCGTAAGTTCTTTTTACTCATTTTCACTTTGCATTTTAGGGAAATAAATTATATTTGTTAATTTTTCAAAGTTTATTGTCTTTCACTATTTTCTGTTACTTTTTTAAGAGCATAGATTCCTAACAATCTCGAGATCAAGAAAACCATCCACTCTGAAGCTTATGAGCGAAAGTGGCTTGTTTTCAGGGACTGGGTGCCACAGCAACAGCATCGTCCCTCTGCGTGCCTCATTCACCCGTGACAGTGGATGCTGAAGAAGATTCGGGTAGACCGGAATCTTTCTGCGGATACCTATCATTAGAACGAGTAGATCGTTGGCCCAGGAATTGTCCCATCTGAAAGGTGCAATCAGAATCATCTTGCCTTTTCCAACCCCGTAACTTCTGGATTATTTTAAGAAGCACCGTGGGTAGGGAGGCAAATACCCACAACCCCTTTCAAATGATTGACAGTGCATCCACGGCCCAAGTTTTTGGGACAATCATCGGATGTCCCCAAAGTGTGCAACTCCGAGTAAAGACCGATTTATGGAGAGACCTTTCCGTGTGAAGGACGTGACCACCTCAGTAGTGAAGTGGGACACTATAGGGACTATGGGGGAGTTAATGTTAAAAAAGGGTATAACGAATATAGGGACAAAATTTATAGGGACAAGGGGTATATCAAATATAGGGACAAAATTTATAGGGACAATGGGAATTTAACATAGGTTGGGTTTGTATAGGAACAATAGGAATGGAACAGGGGTGACGTCACGGTACTGGACATTGGCAACAACGTTGCAAGTTGCTGACTTCAATCGGGCTAAAAGTGACAACGGAGAGAAAAAACGCTTGGCGGGGCGAGACTTATAGTGACAGTGGAACAAAAACAAAAAAGCTATAACGCTTGGCGGGGCGGGACACACAGTTACAGCTGACAAAAAAGCTGTAACGCTTGGTGGGGCGGGACATATAGTGACAGCGGAACAAAAAAAGGCTATAACGCCTGGCGGGGCGGGAACCCGTACCGTTCATACAAAAAACACAAATATAGATTGATTAACTCACACCAAAACATCGACCAAAATTTTTTTAGGCAAGAGAGAGTAAATGTTTTCGACGAATGGAGTGGCCCTGAAAAGGGCCTTTGGTTTTTTGTTAACACCATTCAGTTAACATAGAAGGCATCGCACAGATCTTTTTCTCTTCTTCAAACTTCGTCTGATCTCTGGACCATAGATTAAGACTCTCTCCAGACAGCCTTCCCTCTCCACATACATTCTTCGTTTCCAAAGGGCTGTATCAGTCATCTGGGTGACAGCCCATGATGATTTGACATACATACATGGGATAGTCCGGGTGGAACGGCATCAACGATAGGAGGGCAGACGATTCTACGTTAGTCCATATCTTGTGACGAGAACAGGTGAAGGGAATGAAGTGAACCGCGGTTATCTATAGTGGAAGAGTAGATCGAAACAGATTGAGTTCTTTCACCAACCCTAACACGCGTTACAAAAATCAGTCAGAGTCTGTCTTCCAATCCGAAGAGAGGTACCTGTGACGTCACAATCCCTATACATGACAGACACTAAGAAGACAATGAATTGGGGTGCACCGGCCGTGGAGACGAGAAGTGATGGCATAGCAGCTGCTACCAAAGCAAACACGGTCCTATTTCCAGAAGAGACTGATTTTAACTGGGATTTAGTGGATCTTCATTCTTATTCACAAGAATATGTTCCGGTACCAGCACCTTCGCCACCTCCTCCTTCTTTACCAGACGGTGAGGATTTTAAACAGAGACAGAAAGAAGAATTGGAGAAATTTTTACAACAGCAGAAAGAAGCAGAACAAGCCTTTCTCATTCAACAGCAACAACGAGAAGAAGAGGCAAGAAGAAAACGACAGGAAGAAGAAGCAGAGAAGTAACAAAGTCTAGGAGAGAAGGAGGACGGTGAGAATCAAACGGTAACGGTACACTTAGACATTTTGGCAGAGTTAAGGAGTCTGAAACAAATGTATCAGACTTCTTTAATACGACCCAAGAGAAAAAGACCTTCCCGGGCTAAATATTCCAACCCGTCCACACACCATCTACGCCAGAGATACCCACCCTAGTGATTTCTACCAAATCATCGACAGTAGCAGGTCCAGAAGTAGGTCTTGGACGTGGCAAAGGGATAAGGCAGCTGAAGCTCATTTCTTCCCGTTCCCGAGTTTGTTAAAAAAACAAACACCCAACGGTCCATTCCAGGGCAACTTATTTCTCTCGAAAAGAGATAGTATTATTTTGCCAAAATCCATTAGCACTCAGAATCTCTTTTTCTCCATGATAGACGTGTGTGAGTGCGTGAGTGCAGGTCCTTCTTATAAAAATCAAAACCAAGAGACACTTACGTTTTTCTTTCTGGTCTATTCTCATAAAATTTACAATCCGATGTCAAAACACATCGCTTTAAAAAGTTAATTTTTCTCCTTCTTTTTCTTTCATTCTCTCTTTTTTTGAATTACTTCACTGAGACAGGTCTTTCCTCTTCTTCCGCACTTTCTTCTCGTCTTCTTTTCTTCTCTTTCTTGACGTACCTGGGTTCTTCCATTTTCGAGGGTTCCTCTTCTTCCTTTTCGGAATCCCTCTCAACCTCCTGCTTCTGTTGTTTCTTAGGGCAGTCTGAAGACCAATGTCCTTTCTCTTGACAATGATAACAGGTATCTTGACTTTTGTCTCGTTTGACTCTTGTCTTGCTTTGACGTTGTGGACATTCAGAAGACCAATGCCTTCTCTTCTGACAGATATAGCAAGTATCTTGACTTCTATCTCGAAAGGAGGGGAAGTAGTCCGTAGGCTTCTCTGAAGAAAACCATCGTATGACACATTGATAAGCTCTGATAAGTTCGATCTCTGTGGTCTCTTCTATCTTTCTGTTAGGATTGAGAGTGAAATGAATACTTGGAGGGAAGATACTGACACTTTATATAGGGAAGACACTGGTCTTACATTGATATAGGGGACCACGACGTTTAAAATGTAGTCATTTGACTTTTTGCACTCAAGATGAAACGATCGCATCATTTCGTGGAGAAAGGAGCAGAAAATAAGAGGCAGAAAGGTGACCTATCGCCTCGCACAGTAGCTGAAGTCTTGGCTCAAATCCATGCCAGCAATTTTGAAGATGACATGAGTGAGCCAGATTCCAGACCCAGAGACTCTACGTCAAACTAAAGTCCACCACCAGTAACACCTGAAAAATATTATCATATTCAAGAGACGGATAAACTCTGCTCTTGAAAATTTAGAACCACGGCCTACACGTACACGGTGAAGTGTAAAGATTTCAAGACAAGATGTGTTTAGTCAGGGCTATCGTGGTGGGACGACCTAATGCCGACACGAAAAACATGGCAGAATGGCAAAGAGCCCGAGAGAACATTCGGAAACCGAACCGAGCCAATCAACGAAGTGAAGTAGAACTCCTATTACAACAAGTGGGGCAGTCCTGAAATGCAAAAATTGCAAGACGTCATAGCTCCACGCTACACCTAGAAAGTGCATCCTCAAGAAGTGCGAGGACCTCTGATGTTTCAAGGCAAAAATTTCAAAGACGGAAAATACATTCACGTCTATCATCACGATGAACATTTCGATGCCATTACCAATATCACCGGATTCCTGGGATACAGATATTGTGAGAAGTGTGACTAGGCTATAATAATCGAGAGCAACACAAACATTGTGTATCAAAATGAGAGAGATATTTGGCCTCTAAACCCTGTTTTGACGAAGGCAAAAACGAGTGCATTGCCCTGATTGTCAGCGCACGTTTGTCAGTCCAACCTGTTACCAACAACATCTGAAGACGCAAGGTTCAAAGCGGAAAAGTGCTTCTCAACTCCTGAGACTGAGTCCTACTTGTGGACAAGTCATACGTACCAATAGTGCCAAGGCACGCATTTGTACATGAAAGAATCGATGTCACATTTGTCTCCAAATCGTGGACTTGGAACACCAATGCAACATTCAAAAATACCAGCCCCAGACAGGAGGATGAAGATGATCAGAAGAAGAAAAAAGGCAATTTCATCTTTTTCGATTTCAGGTATTCACATTCCTAATTTCTCCGTGGCCCATCGAGCAAGGGAGAAGTCCATCCAAGATAATATCTTTAGTCATTGCCCTCACTGCAGCAGGATTCCTGGAGGACGTGAAAAAATCTTTCGAGGCCCGAACACGCTGACCGATTTTGCTCAATGTTTCTTAGACCCTATCGACGATACGTGAAAGCAGGAGGACATAGAACGTTACGGAGATTGCCATCGCTACGCCACGGTGAACGCGCTCACGATTTCTCGGGATACGATGGAGAATTTCTTACAGATACTGTACGGAACAAAGCGCCGAACGTCCTAAAGTCACTTTCAACGGAGCCAAAATCAATTCCATGCAAGTGGGACAAGTGCAGTTTAAAGATTAGATGAGTTACTTAGCCAAGCTATTGAGTCGAATGCCTAAAACGTTTGGAATGACAGAAGTGGCCAAAGGCTCTTTTACGCACTTTTTCAATACCTAAGCCAATCAAAACGCCGTTCTACCCTACTTGCCTGATGTTCACTACTACGACACCGACAACATACGCACCGAACAACGAGAAGATTTGTACGCTTGGTACCACTCTCACGCCTAGGACTCCTTCGACTTTCAGGAAGAAATGTTAAAGTATTATCGTTCCGACGAGGACATTTTACGGCGCTGCTGTGGAAAATGTCGAGAATTTATCGTGGAGCACGAAGGGATCGATCTTTTGAAAGAAGCCTGCACCATTACCAAAGGGTGTTCCTTAGTGTACCTGAAACGATTCATGCCCGAAAACACACTGGCTCTCATACGCCCTCAAACAACGAACTTTGTCAAACGTCGATACTCGGTCAAAGCCCTACGATGGCTACATTACTTGTGCGACAAGGAAGACAAATGGATCCAACATGCTCGCAACGGAGGAGACGAAAAGTCGATCGGCACGTATTCGGTGGATGGCTGGGACTTAGAAAACCCCAAGATCGTGTACGAGTTAACGATTACTTATTCCACGGATTTCCCATTTGCTACCCTCTACGGTACGTTAAAAGTGAGTTTTTACAACGTACCATGGAAGACTTCTACAAGGCCACTTGTCAACGGCGCTTGAAGTTAGAACAGCAAGGATACCAAATGGTGGAAATGTGGGAACACGAGTACGATCACCGTTTGAAAACCGATCCCGAGTTTAAACGCATCGTGGAAAGTCACAAGTTGGTGGATCCTCTGAGAGTTTTTACGGAGGACGGACGAATGCCACCTGTTTGCTGTACCACGCCGACGAGGAGAAAGTAGAAGAAATCAAATACTTGGACGTGTGTAAACTGTATCCTTACGTATGCAAATATTGTCACTTTCACGCAGGGCTCTCGCAATTGCTGACGGAACACATTGACGTGTCCAACAGTCGACAATACGAAGGATTGATCAAATGCAAAGTCTTGCCTTCCACGAACTTGTACCATCCAGTTTTACCTCACCATTGCCAAGGAAAACTGATGTTTTCCTTGTGCCGTACTTGTGCGAAAACCAAGACCAACCTTGTCAGCACACCCAGGAAGAACGCGCCTTGACAGGAACGTGGGTCAGCGTGGAATTGTTCAAAGCTCTGGACTTGGGATGCCAATTATTAGAACTGTACGAAATTTACCACTTTCCCAAGAGAGATAAATACCACAAGGGCGACCAAACTCAGAAAGGCATTTTCGCAGGCTACGTGGATGCCTTTCTGAAACTGAAACAAGAAGCCAGAGGCTATCCTTCCTGGTGTCACACTCTCGAAGACTAAAAGAAATTCTAAGAGAAGTACTTGGAGCAGGAAGGCATCACTTTAGACCACATCGAGAAAAACGAAGGAAGGCGATAGTTTGCAAAAGATGTTAAATTGCTTGTGGGGTAAAAGGGCACAATGACCGTGTTTACCCAAGACGGAGTATTTGTCCGATCCGTGCAGCTACTTCCAGATGATTCACGACAAAACTAAAACCATGAAACACGTGGACGTCCTTTGTGAGGACTTGACCTTACTCAATTAAGAAGAAAAACTGGACTTTTTGAGGCCGACGAATCTTGAAATGTCATCATTGCGGCTTACGTGACAACCCATGCTCTCTTATAATTGTATGAAGCTTTAGAACTGTTAGGAGATCGTGTGCTGTACTTTGACACGGACAGTGGCATCTACATTGGGCGCCTGGGTCAACGTCACCCTGTCATCGAAGGAGACCGTTTAGGAACCTGGACGGCCGAGCACCCCGATGACAAGATTCTAAGTTTTGCCAGTGGCGGTCCTAAACATTACGGCTAGGAATACCGGGACAAACAAGGAGAAGTACACACGGAATGTAAAGTGAAAGGATTGACTCTCAATTATCGTACCAGTCAAGCGGTGAACTTTGGCTTGCTGAAAGACGCGTTGCAGTCTGGAGAGGATCGAGAGTTTAAAGTGACCACCTACCAACCTCACAAGATTGTATGTTTAGTCACACACCAAATCGTCAATCGGTCTATGGAAAAAGTGTATCAAATCGTGTACCAGAAGCGAGTGCGGCCTCCCAACCATTTTACTTTACCAGACGGACACGCTGATATAAAAACTGGTTCCAGTACAATATCCACCAACAAGAAGGATGACTTCGACACAGCAAGAATCGAGTGAGAGACCACCGCTAACTCCAATTTCAAACAAAACTATTTTTCGGTCTTCTAGCCTGACTATTGTAATTGTGCCAGTCGATTGGAAACGTTTCAAAAATGGCCTACTGATAGGGAATGATTACCTACTTCGAATGTTTTATCTTGAACAGGATTTGTCTACTTGGGATCCGAGGCTGGATTGGGATACAAAGTACAGTGTTTCAGTTGTGGCCTGAAGTTTTGTATCCATCGTTGTATCTATAAAGATTCAGCTATTCTGGAACATATTCGATGGTCTCCGCACTATCCTTACCTATCTATGGCCTTTCCACCCATTACACTACGGTACAGGTATGATGGTACCTTAGAGAATGTAGTATGGTTGTCCAGGTACGAGAAAAGGAAGACTTCCAAAACAAGACACAAAGACATAAAAATGAAAGATTTACAAGCTCGAGACTTCATTACGACTAGTAAAAAAGGGAAAACGTCCAAGACCGATAGTTCATTGTGACTACCAACACCAAGCGAGAAGATGAATACTTTTAAAGAGATACCATTCAAGTGCGGTGATTCTCAAGTGGAGTGCGATGCTGTGCCTTGCGATGGTAGTGATGCCACACGATGTGACCTCAGCGATTCGGTACCACATCATTGGAACTTTGCTATGACTTCTATGACTACTACAATTCCTATCATGGAAGTGATGATGTGCGTGTCAAACCTGAAGGGTGCGAAAGCAATGACACTCGTTATCGTACACCTTTTCACTTTACTGGTTTTGGCTGTCGATACCATCCTCCACGTGAAACCATGCGACTTCCACCCTACGGATGTCATCCAACCCTGAGCAAACTACTGCGGATTTCACAGTACCCTCATCGAAATGAACCCGCAAAAGAAGAATATTCGTTCCCTGTGCGTTTGCCTGAATACTGCGACTTTGAAAGTCGTTTCCAAACCTTCCAAGGAAAGTGGCCTAAATATCTGGGAGGACCTACTCCCGAAGACTTATCCAGAGCTGGAATTATCTACTTGGCGAAGATGGTAAGGTCAGGCGCTTCAGTTGCGGTATGTCACTTCACCAGTGGGAACAGAAAGATTCCGCTTACTTGGAACATGTCGATGGTCTCCGAATTGCCACTACCTACCTTTAGTGGGTCCCCAATAATCTCTGGATGCATACTTTACAAGATAACATCTGTTGTTTCCCTGTGGAGTTGAGAGAACGCATTTACCGGGAGCTGGTCAAAATACAAGTCCAACGCAAAGAACAATTACATCCGTTACGTCACCAATGTTGGAACCACCGATACCTGAATGCTATAAGAGGACTGATGCATCTGAAAGTGTTCCAATGGTCAGAAACTGTTCAACTGGACAAGGACCAGAAGACTTTGGTTGCTTATCATCCTTCTTGTTACAAGCTACAATAGCGAATTCCAGAGGAAGAGTAAGAGGATTAGTAAAATCTTTTACGCATTCAAATTGTGTCTGTAGAGGAAAATTCTGTGCGGTATGTGGTGTGTGAACTAGTGACTAAAAAATTCGGATTCGCTACTGGAGTACGATCATTTCTGTGCAAAAAGTACATTTATTATCTCCGACAAAGAAAATCATTACTGTGAATGACTAAAGTAGAAGAGTACATTCAGAATCGACCTCTGAAACTGAAAGAACGCATTTACCGAGAGTTTGTCAAAATACAAGTCCAACATAAAGAACAATTGCATCCGTTGCGTCAGCGATATTGGAACCACTGATACCTGAACGGTATAAAAGGACTGATTCAATTCAAAGTGTTCCATTGGTCAGACATTGATGTATCACGTGAGATTCATAAAGCTTTGGATGCCATTCATTCTACTTACAAGGTACACCGGATTTCAACAGAAGAGTTAAAGGATTACCAAAATCTTTCACACGAACAAATCTTGGTTCAAGAGGAGACTTCTGTGCGACGTGTGGTGTGTGAGTTAGTAACTAAACAATTTTGGTACGGCACTGAAATAAAGCCGCTTCTGTTAAAAAAGTACGTGTATTACCTTCAGCAAAAAAAGGGTATAAGAATCTGGCTACCATGCCACGACCTTTATCAGTTGTGATTCAACAGATTCCGTGGAAGAAAGTTAATGACAGTATTCAGACTGTGGAGGATTATCAACAGTTATTACCAGGACTGTGTCCAATGAATTTGGGTCGTCGTGTGGTGTGTGGCTTAGTGACTTGCTTTCTGGGATTTCGTTCATCAGCTGATTATTTGTGGGCTCGTGACGATCTTTACTGTGAGGTACCATCCCCGAAAGACCATTCCCGGAGGACTCATGTGTGTGTGAAAGTTCCAAGTGTAGAGCCTCTAAGAACATGACAAACTGTCTCTATGATACCAAAAAATGTTGTCCAGTGACTTGTTTATATTCCACTTTGATCGGTTTGATGTACTTAACCATTTGACTTATTTGTATTTTTGTGTCTTTCTTGTCCTATTTTAAAAATGTGTTGCAATAAACGTGTCCTGAAAAAATATAAAAACTCTTGTCTTGTCTGTCTTCGTTTCAGAAGTGAGAGTCCCTGCACTATGGCTACCTCTGCAGTCTCTGCTCCATCTTCCTCCACTTTCAAAGTCATCGACGAAAACTTAGATCGTTCCAGTTGGGAGGCCTTGTATCTTCGCCATCCCTTTAAGGTGTTAATTACTGGACCCAGCAGTTCAGGCAAAACCGAATTTGTCAAACGTTTGATCGAACAAAAACATTATTTGATCGATCGTCCACCTTATTGTATCTTGTGGTGTTACAAAGAGTGGTAATCGGCTTACAGTCTCCTGCGAGAAAGTCAACGCGATTATATCGTGCTTGTGGAAGGCATTCCTGGCGAAGACGACGGGATCGTGTCTGACCCCTGACAAACACATCTAGTCATCTTCGATGACATGTTAGGTGAAGACAAAGAAGAATTTAAACTGGTTTACGCGCAAAGGGCATCATCGTAATGCCAGCGTCATTTACATCAACCAAATTTGTTTTCACAAGGTAAAGCTCATGGCACCATCAGTCTCAATGCTCATTACGTGGTCTTTTTTAAACGCCCTAGAGATAAATCGCAAGTGCATGTGTTAGCCAAACAGTTAAGAACGCCTTGGCTGACACATGCGTACGACGATGCCACTCAAACCCCTCACACCTATTTACTCATGGATTTAAAACCCACCACCGACGATTATTTGCGATATCGTTCCGATCTGTTTCACCACTGGTGCCAAGACTGAGGGCCTGTCGTGTACACCTCCCCGTCGACTTAACAACAACAAAAGATCTATAAATAACCTCGGACACTTTTGGTATGTCTCACACATCGTCAACATCTCGTCCCTTCAGTCTCATCTTCCCATCTAATCGATACGTGAATTATAAGGCATCAGTCGCGAAAAAAAATCTACAAATACGTGCCCGCGTCTTAGAAGCCAGTCTCAGAGAAGTCATACGATCCTTTACAGTGACAGCACGTCAATTACTGAAGGCCATGATTCACATTCCACATCAAGCCAAACCCTTTTTGAGAGAAACAAAGTAGTCTTGACGCAGCTGGCAGATGCCCGCATCGACACTCAAACCAAGAAGCAAATCATTTTGAAACCTGGAGGTAGCGCTTCAGCTTTACAGCTGCAATGGTCAACTTCTTATGTTAGCTCTACAGCTGGTACCTCGTCGACTCCGATCTGCTGAAAATACAGCTAACGCCGTGTACTATGCATGACACGGGCATATACGATAATACGTAATGACATTATATACGGTAAGCTATACAAATTATATTATCGACACAACATTACAAAGCAATAAACAGGTTCAGAAGTAAACCTACCTGTGTCCGATAAGAATCCTACGGTACTAAACGTTTCTTAAAAATGCAACTTTATATTGCTAATATAAATCTCTTGTTAAGTCAGAAACAAAAAGAGAAAATATTTGCAATATACTACGTAATCCGAAGCTGCATAAAAAATACACAAAACTAAACGTGGTAGTACAATAGTTATAACTTATATATAAGAAATTAATAAATAACTCACATACCTCTAAAGCTGAAGATGTTCAAGTCCTGAAATAGACTGCTCACTGACAAGACGTTCCGTAATGTAAAGATTTTAGTATTACGGTGAGCCATTTATACACATACGATGCAACCCTACATCGTCTGTGAGCTGGAAGTATTCGATTCTTCCCATCGAAAGCACTTCGCACGTGCGGCATAGGATGAACCGAACTCCTGTTTCGAAATATTGTACAATATACATAAATCACCCTCGGGTATCGTTGTACACAAGCAACGAAACCCGAGTACATGTATTTAATAAATAAAGGGATTTATACCATTTCGTGACACTGACCATAATGTACCTATCCCCGAAATCAAAGTCCAAGAGAGATCGGGCATGTTACGGAGTTTACTGGATTTATCCAAGCAAGAAATGTCCCGATTTAGTCCGTTGCGAACCCCTCCACGACGTGTGATGCTTCTCATCAAGTTGATATGACGTAAAGACAATCAGTGGCGACGCATTCCAGTATAAAAAAGACGTGGGGGAAGCGATGAGTATCAGTGCTTTTCTGCTTCTGAACGCCAAGAGATGTCCACTGAAAAAGGTACACACCACCACCATCGACGTTCTCCTGCCCAAAAAGGAAAAGGAAACAGGAAAGGACAGTCTCGTCATCCGAAGAAACGCTTAGCCAAGCATCGACGTCTACCTCAGAAAAGATCCCATCGTCCAAAGAATAAGAGGAGCAACCAAAGGGGGGGGGGGGATTTTTTGGCGCCCGAATGGTAGAACATGTGTTCAAACAGTTAGGTTTTCCAAAAACTATCCAAAAGTACATCCAAAAAAATAAGGTAAAAGGGCGTGTGCCATGTCATCGACGTCAGCGTATTTTTTGTGTGTGCCCCGGAACAAAGAGAGGTGTCAGCCCCCAGAAGCCCTCCTTATTCTACCGTCAAAGGAAAGAAAAGGAAAGGACTGCCTCCTTGCTCAGCCAAACATTGAGACGTGTTGTCCGTCCTGTCCAAATCCCCTCCACCCATGCGAAAACAAATGATTCATCGTCATCGATACCGTGTGCGAATATTGTCTGAATGTCTAGAAAGGCACGATACCTTTGTTTCCACATCAGAAAAATGTTCAGCCAAGCATCGAGACGTGCTTTGCCAAATGGTCCGAAAGAAAATACCCATCCGTGGAAAGAAAAAGATGTTTGTACAACGCAGAAGATTTCTGCACCTCTTGTCAGCACTAATACTCAAAGCCACATTGGCAGCCCCGATTACATGACTCGTGGGAGCTACTGCTACACAAATCGCTCAAAGATAAAAAGGATCAAGAAGATAAAAGGAGGTCTCTGGAGTCAAAAGATCTCAGACGTGACATTTGAAATCAGATGGAAGGACGAAAACTGACTTTAGTGCCTTACAAACGATGGATGGAATTCCATCGTTGGCAAGAACAACGGACACCAAATTTACTTCCCAATCCTCATTTGACCGATATGTCCCAGTTACAACACGAACTGCAATCGTTAATGGATCGCAGAGATTTGTCAGAAACGGAAAAAATTGCAACGGTACGGCCAAGTGTTTTAACTCTTTCACCAGAAAGCTTTAGACGAGAAAGCTCCACCGACTTTGAAAGATTTTAAGGTATTGATGAAAATTTCATTACCACCACCACCACCCCCAGTGACCAAGACAGACGAAGTTCCACGGAAGACTGAGGAAGAAGAGGCACGAGAAGCCTTTCAAACATCTTCAACAGCTCACATCCCTAGAAAGTTTGCAGCGTCCTTGCTGACCCCTTCCCCCACACCCCAACGAGAAGAAATTAAAGCTTGGGTTAAAAAGATGATGTCCACTCCTCCTTCGACAGACGTTAAAAAGAAGAAAGGGAAACCAGAATTGAAAAAAGAAAGGAAGACAAAAGCCATCCCATTACCACTACCACCACCACTTCCCTCGACTTCTACTACCGTGTCACGTCCGACACGTAAAGTCGTTTCGTAACCGCCACCTCACCCCATTCAGTGTAACATCGGTGAAGAGCGGGTGACTTATTTAAAAAAAGTCCTGATGGAGTATGTGTTAGCCAGCATTTACTACGATCCAGCCCATCCTGCAGGTTACAGAGTAGATCATAAATTGTATCGTGCTGCCAAAACCCGATTGAAAAGTGTCGGTTTACCTCAAATGCAACGATGGTTACAAGAAAAAACCACGTACACCTTACAAAAACCCATTCGACGAACATTTTCTAGGAGTCGCACCCGACTGGAGGGTATCGATCATCAATGGAAGGCCGATTTAGCCGATGTCTCTCATTTGGCCAGCTACATTCGTGGCTACACATATTTATTTTGTGTCATCGACGTCTTTTCCAGATTTTCCTGGGTCATGCCATTGACTTACAAATCGAACAGTGAGTTAGTGCGAACCGTCAAACTGGTGTTGAAACAAAGTGGTCGTCATCCTCTTCGATGGGAAACTGACAACGGCACCGAATTTCTGAACCAAGCTTTCCAAACAGAATTAAAAAAGCGAGACATTCAATTTTCCACCACCGAGAATCCAGTGGAACGTTTTCAACGCACCTTGAAAGAATGCATGTGGAATATTTTACGCATCAACACACTCTCAAGTACATCGACGTCTTGCTGCGCCTGGTCTAAACGTACAAGCAATCTTGTCATCGGAGCATGGGATGCTCTCCCGAGGAAGTGACCCCCGACAATGAAGTCACCGTTCTGAGCACCTGTTTAGCATGTCTCCAATTGTGTCTGTCCACAAGAAAGGTGAAGTGTATAGATTGGGTGCGCATTGGCAAAACCAAACGCACTTTCGACATAGGTTACTTACCCAAATGGACCACTGAATTGTTTCGTGTCACTGGACGAGTGCGTGGCCGTCATCCTGCCGTCTATAAATTGGAAGACATGAACGGGGAAGTGTTAAAAGGAACGTTTTACTTGCCCGAGTTACAACGAGTGACCAGAACAAAAGACGAAGTGTACGACATTGAAAAAATTCCCAATAGAAGAACCCGTAAAGTGGGAAAACGACGTGTCAAAGAAGTCAAAGTGCGCTGAAAGGATATCCTCCCAGTTTTGATTGTTGGATACACGCATCGCAAGTCATTGACTATCAAAAGAAGTGACCATCATGCCCTTCAATACAGCCACAACCACGACAGCAGTGACCACTCCTTCACCCAGTTCTTTTATGCAAGATCTAGAAAAGCAACTCTTGTGAGTGTGGTGTGGAGAACGTGTGCCTAAAACGCAAATCGTCTTTTTCTGTTAGATCTTGTGATGTATTGTGTCATCGGTGCTGCCATTGTTAATTTGAGTTTGCAACGAGGAGACAAACAATTGTGGACCATTTTACTAAGCAGTTTCATCGGTGACCTTCTCCCCAATCCTTCACCTGAAATACTCTAACGGTGACAACGGGAGACTTGCGCCCAACGTCAGTTACCCTCCTAGCAGTCACAATAACAATAACAAGAAACCTCTTTTGGACACTCCTCTCACCTCCAGTGACCCTTCGGATAACAGAACTCTGGAATTATGAATAACCAATTGTACTTAACGTAACCCAGTGACATTTCCATGGATGTGTTTCCCCAAAACACATTATGCTGTTTCACAGCCAAATTTTCTCAGACCATCCAATTAGATCACGAAGCCCATTGGGAAGTGACTTTGGTCGAAATCATTCACCTTACACAAATCCTAAACATCATTGAAAATCAAAACTTTATTGAGGTCGAAGTTTTAGACGACCAAGTGGAAGACTGCTTGGATATAAACCCAACTCCATATACCAATAAGAAACGACAAGTGCCCCGCAGTACTCCTCCTCGGTACATCTATCTGTTGACAATTCCTCCAGGCTATTATTTTAGCGGTCAACATCTGGTGAACACGATTGCTACCAGGTTCAATGCAATGTTTGGCAAAGCCTTGGAGAAAAAATAAAAAAGTGTCACCCTCGAGTACCATAAAATATCTCGTCGCCTGCTAATGAAATTTGGGGATTAAAAACTGTTAAGCTTTCATTTTTTTCGTAAACTGATTGACATTTTGGGTGGAGACCTCAACATGATTAGGGGTAAGATGACACTCACTTACGACAACTCTACTTTTGTGAAGTATTTTCGATTCTCTGTACAAATTAACAAAGGATTAAATTTGATTTTTGTGTAATCCGAAGTGGTTGAGTAATACGTGGTGGGACACACCTCCATACCGTTTCTGCGTGTCATTCCTTTCAATGTGGATTCTGCCACGAGCGCTGACGTGGAAGGTGGAAACACCTATCACGTTCACCTCGAATTTCTACATCCTCACTATTTACCCGTCAGTAAGTCGTATTTCGACACTGTCAACATTACTATAAAAGGAAATCTGGGACAAAATATTTCATTCACCAAAGGGAAAGTTACGGTGAAACTCAATTTTCGAAAAGGATTCTCTAACGACTTGTAAGTCATGCATCCTGTGTACCGAGGCGTCGCTCGACAGCGAGGACATGGTTTAGGAGATATGCTGAAATCGGCATTTCCTTCGGTGGCTCTCGTTTTGAAACCGATGGTGACACGAGGATTTCACGCCTGAAAGATGCCGCTTTGACGCATGGCAAAGAATGTCTCCAAAATGTCATCATTGACAAACAAAACCCCAAATAAGTTTTCTTGAGAGCAGGCAAAAATGTCTTGCTTCAAACGGGCAATGACATTTTGGGCCGATGAGAAACTCCTATAAATGCCCTGGGCGCTGCCGAGTCAGTCATTCCTGCTTCCCTGACGTCACAGCAAGAACAATAAACAAAGAGACGACGACTATGACACCCATCCAGATGACTTCACACCCCCAGAGCAAGAAAGACGACCAGGAAAAGAAGAACCGTCCGAGACTCAGATGTTTTTGATTATTAAATCACAAAGAGAAAGAAACAAATGATGCACCGAGAGTCTTGTGCATGTTCCAAGTCGGAACTGGATCTGTTTGCCATACCGCCCACCATGATGACAATGCAAGAATCCCAATAGATAGAATTTCATCCCGTCTCCTCTTTTCCGGATTGAGCTCCAATTGAGTTTGAAATCAAAGGACAGTCCGAAGGATTACATCGATCTGAATAGCAGTTACTTGTACTTGGAAGTCGAAGTAACCGAAGAGAACGGTAGCGATATAGATATCGACGATAAAGTAGCCCCCGGCAGCAATTTCATGCATTCCTTGTTCAGCGAAGCGGATTTGGATTTGAATAATAAACTGGTCAGCGGTAACATGGATGCTTACCCTTACCGAGTGTAGCTGGAAAATCTCTTGACGTACGGAAGAGAGGTCAAAGAGACTCATCTGGATGCTTGCGTGGTATTGAAACCTGACGAAGAAGAAGTGTTCAACAAGATAGATACGGACAATGACGGATTTGTTGAACGTCAAAAGAAAATTGCAAAAAGCCAGAGTTTAGAAATGATGGATCGTTTGCATTTGGATATGTGGTTACAAGAAAAGTGTTTGCTAAACGGTGTGGATGTCCGTCTCAGACTAAATCGGAGCAGTACCGCTTTCCATTTGATGGCTGCAGAAATTTCCACTTACAAAACCATCATCCAAGAAGCCCGACTCTACATTTGTCACGTGAAAGTGTTACCTAAAGTGGGAAACGACATCGGTCACACTTTGAGCAGAACGACTGCCAAGTATCCGATACGACAAGTGGAGGTGAAAACCTTCACCATTCCCAGAGGGCAGCAATCCATGAACGAAGATCACCTGTTCCAAAGACAGTTACCCAAAGGTTTAATCATTGGTATCATCGAGAATGCAGCCTTCAAGCGAGCCTCCAATACAAAAATCTTTCAACGTTCAGCACATCAACGTGTCAAAATTCGAAGTCAGTCGCGATGGAACCTTCAAACCTGACTTTGCCCAGAAGAATTTCTCGAGGTCGCACTTGTCCATGTACGAAGCCACCGGACAGCTAGGGATCAACACGAGTCACGGTATTACGTACGACGAGTATGCAGGAGGCTACGCTTTGTGGGCCTTTGATTTCACTCCTGACCAAGGCAGCGACGAGGGACATTTCCACCCTATAAAATCCGGCCAGATTCGTGTGGAACTTTAGTTTGCTACAGCTCCAATTGAGACTGTGAACGTCATCTTGTATGCCGAATTCGACAATACAATAGAAATCAACAATTTGAGAGAAGTCATTCTAGACTATTAGAAGCTATGGAAGACTTTGGAGTTTCTTTGGAAATGGAATGGGAGGATATGGTGGAAGAAGAACCATCCACAAAAAAACGACAATGACGAAGATGATAGGGTGATGATGTCCAGATGGCCAGAAAAAGAAGAACATTTAGTCTCCTGTTTTGCTAAGCATCTGGCGGATATCTTGGGATGGCCAAGACAGATTGCTATGGATGTCAAAACGATCATCCCATTCAAATTCAACATTATAAATGTCTGATGATGAGTCAAGAAGAAACATTGGACGAGTATCTGGACGACGCTTGGGGTCTCATCTCGGAAGAAGCAGTGTTGCATGAGTGGTATAAAGACTTGCGTGATCACTCTTGCCTCCACTGACTTCTCTGGAGGACCATCGCATCGAATCTCTCTTGGCCCAGAGTACGGAGACGAAGCGAAGAGACGTTTACTTGACAGAGATTTTCAAACAAAATGTCAGGATTGAATTGATGACTTATCATTACCTGTGAAACAAGAAAATAATAAAAAAAAAAGAACCAAAACAACATGGATACCTGGGAACTTTATTACCTTTTGTAAAACAGTTCGTACTTGGAATCCTGTCGTGTGCGCTAAAGATGAACTCCCTCATCGCAAACCTAAAGACCATCAAGCTTATGTCATCCAACAATCTAGAAAAGAGATAGTAGTCAAATTGCCAAGATATTTGTGTGTCTTTGTGAGTTGGTAGGTTAAAAAATAGAAATGTGTCTATAAACACTTCGTTTCTCTGGCTTTCTAAGATAGTGTGTGTGTGTGTGCGCTTGTGCTTGTAGTAAAAACAAGATGTGTGCCTATAAAAGCTTGGTTTCCCTGGCTTGTTGTATGAGTAATCATAAAGTGTTTGTAAGCGAAAAAAGTGAACGTGAGTTTTTCTTTTAAGTCCACGTGTTCCATGTGATTGATTGTGAAGTGGGTATTGTTAGATTTGGTGTAAGGGTGGTGTTTTGATTCACGTCCACGCTTCAGACATATAAATCGTAGCGTTCGTCAGTCTGGCTACCCAACGCTGACGTATCAACATGAAGAGAATAAGTAAACTATTGGAGCTTCAGACGCTCCTGGAATATGCCAGGCGCATACTTGACGAGCTGGCCATAGAGGGGATACGGGAGAAAGCTAGGACAGAAGAGGAGGAGGAGGAGAGGAAAAAAAAGGAAGAGAAAAAAGGGAAGAAAAAAATAATTATGCCACACTTCATACTTAGGCCAGTGTGTGAGGTGAAGCCTGAGGTGAGGGCACCTCCACAGCCAATACCAGTACCACAGTCACAACAACGTCAGCCACAACCACAGCCACAACCGAGAGCTGCTGTCCTCCAGACAGAAACTGGGAGGTCGAGTTGGAGAGACATCGTCAAGGGTGGGAGCCGCAGCGTCCCCCAAAAGTAAGGAGGCAACAGCATCAGCAGTATCCCCAGACAGACGCAGAGTCGTGAGGAACAGGCACTTCAGAATCCCACAAACTCAAGAGTGGTAATCTGAAGCTACTCAAGCAGCCTCCGCACTCCCAGCCACACACATCAATTAGGAGAATGGTTGGAGTAGGAGATGTGTGTGGGGGGCCAGACCTGGGAGATGTCAGCATTAAACAGGTGTATATGGAGTGTAAAAAAAAAAAAGAAGCCCTTCTCAGGGCTAACCAGATCTCTAGAAAAGAGAGATCGATCAATTGCCAATCATATAACTTTGTGTTTATATGTGTTTGTGTGCGCGCGTACGTTTGAGTGTGTGTGTGTGTTTGTGTGTGTGTATGTGTGTTTGTATGCATGCGCCTACATTTGTGTGTGTGTTTGCATGCGTGAGAGTATGTTTGTGTGTATTTGTGTTTGATTTTTCCCTTAATAAAAAGACTGTCCCTAAACTTAATAATATTTGTGAATGTGGAGTAGTGTAAGTATAAACACTAACTCCTTTGCTGAGGTGATTGTAGGTAATGGTGTGTTTTGTATATAAAACGTTTCCATGTCCAACTAAATAATATTAGAAAGTATAGTGATTTTGTATAAAAATTTGTTTTAGGTTGGCACTCTCATCACCATGGATTGTTTGGTAGGTGATATGGGTAGTTGGTAAGAGGAATGTTTTTCTTCACGTCCGTGCTTCAGACATTTAAGGCATTGCGTTCGTCATTCGCCCCATTCAACATTGAAGAAAGAAATGGCCAGCAACCATTTGGAGAAGATGATACAATTGCAAGAGGTGGTCGATAGGATAGGCATAGTGGAGGTAATGTTGGTGAGAATGCAGTATAGGGCTTATAGTCCTCACAGGCTGAGCATGGAGATGCTTAATTTGAAGAGAGGGAAAGAACTGTTACAGGAATTAATTAAACAGGAAAAGGAGGAGAAGGAGGACGAAGAGGATAGAATACAAATGAAAGCCTGGAACGAGAAGATGGAAAAAGAAGAGGAGAATGAAAAGAGGAAGAAAGAGGAGATAAAGGAGAAGGAGGAAGAGGAGGAGAATGAAAAGGAGAAAAAAAGAAGAACAATGTCATTGAGAAAATAAGGTGCTGGAGGAGAAAAAGAATGGAGGAGAGAAAGTAAAAGAAAGCTAAACGGCCCTTTTCAGGGCAACTCCATTGCCTCGAAAAGATTTACTCTCTCTTGCCTAAAAAATACTTTTTAGTCGATGTTTTGGTTTGATAGATTGATATTCATTAATCTTTGTTTGTGTTTAATTGTATGAACGGTACGGGTTTCTGCCTCGCCAGGCGATGTTTGTGTTTTTTGTACGAACGGTACGGGTTCCCACCTCGCCAGGCGTTATAGCTCTTTTTTGGTTCCGCTGTCACTATATATCCCGCCACGGAAAGCATTGTAGCTTTTTTCTTTTCCGCTGTCACTATACGTCCGTCCCCGCCAAGAGTTATAGCTTTTGTTTCCGCTATCACTCTTTAGCCCGACTGAGGTCGGCCACTTGCAACATTGTTGCCAATGTCCAGTACCGTGACTTCAACCCTGTTCCATTCCTATTATTCCTATACAAACCCAACCTATGTTAAATTCCGGTACGTGACTTTTTGGCGCCGCCGTTTTGACGCGACCGTTTTGGCGCTACCGTTTTGGCACAGAGCCGTTTTGGCGCCGGCCATTTTGGCGTGCCAATTACCTAAATGGTTTAAATACTGGGCAAGTGGGACTAATTACTTGTCACATCTTGCCAACATACATAAACATCGCACTAACCTACCGTATTGAAACCGATAGGGTATGTTATCACGACAATTATAACTCCACGAGTGACACTAATCCACGTTGCGAATTCATTGTGAAGCACTGCTCGGCGTTGCATATATATATATATATATATATATATATATATATATATATATATATATATATATATAACATATATAAAGTCTATATATAATATGAATTTTGAATACTTTGATAAACTAAGTTTATTTATAGGCTTAAATGAATTAAAATAACAAAGTTTTTCTTGCCAACTTTATGTACTACGTTTTTTTATGAATGCTTTAAAAATAAATGTTTTTTGTGCAAACAATGTACTATTTTTATTGAGAAATACGTTCAAGTTAATAAGCGCCAAAACGGCCGGCGCCAAAACGGCCCTGTCCCAAAACATCCTGCGTCAAAACGCGGCGCCAAAATGGTCGCGCCAAAACGGCGACGCCAAAACGTCCTGCTTCAGTTAAATTCCCATTGTCCCTATAAATTTTGTCCCTGTATTCATAATACCCTTTTTTAACATTAAGTCCCCATAGTCCCTATAGTGGCCCACTTTACTACTCACCTCTGGATTGATTCTTGGCTATGACACTGAGGCTGCCGGGAATGTGTCTGATTTGTATGTTGATATGGAGATTGTTGCACCCATTTAAAAAATGCCAAATCAAAACATACAGGTCGAGTGATTCTGTATCTCCTTGTTTGAGGAGATAGATCACTAACCACAGAGTTGCTGCACCTCATGAGGACGGTTATCACCTCAGAGTCGATCTTTTCACAAATGAAAGGTATTGATGACAGCCTTCATTTCTAGGATGTTGATTTGTAGAGGCCATTCTCCTGCCTCCCAGGTGTCGCTGACAGGTAGTGAAGGTCGGCAACATGTGGACACCCCCACCGCACGCACTGGCTGCGGTGCCTACCTTTATTTCTGATTGGACTTCTCCAGGGGGATTCCAATGGTCATCTGACCTGCACTGCCCCACTATGGCGGGTATGATTGAATCTCTGGCGTGATCATGACTGTTTGATTACGTTGACATGAAACGGGGCTCCATTGTGATGGCAAGGTCCGAATAAAGAGACGGCTAAGATGGATCAAGTCCGCTGCCGTACTTAATAAACAGAGGAGTTGCAAGAACTCTCCCGCTGAAATCTAAGTCTTGTTGGAAACGGACTCGATGAGTTCGATGATTCTGGAAAACACGAACACACGGTAGCCGCACTAGATTCCGGTTGATTAAGAACTCCATACCCAGCTGGACACAGTTCTGGGATGGACGGAGGTCTGACTTTCCCAGTTCACTAAAATGCCTAGATGATCTAGAGGCGAAAGAAGATCGTTACTGCATTGGAGTAAGATAGAACTTACCATGTGTTTCTTTAGGATGTCCAGGTACTCTACCGTCATTGTAGATAACGTCGACCGGAAGAGGGAGCCGACGCAATTCATTATCTGAGTAAAAGCCCTGGGGTTGATGTTGAGGCCAAAGGGAAGAACTATGAAGTGATAAACTGTGTCGCGGTAAGCCACCCCACAACCCCCCCAAAAAAACCCAAAACGGAGAAAATTTTCGTCATACGGGGTGGATAAAGATGTGAAAAATATGCGTCGGTCAGATCGAGGATGACAACATCTACCGATTCTCTAGAACGGTGGTAAGGGTGGAGGTATTTAAAAGTAGCCAACACCATAAAAATGTGCTCGACGGCGGCTTGAAAACTAAGTTTCAGTCCATTCCATCGTTAGATCTGAGTAAATTTATCTTGTTTACCGACAAGTCTATTAATAAAAATTAATTTTTTGTAGGCTAGATATTTTCTTTTATATTCCATGAAAGACAGAACAAAACCCAATACCAAATCATTTATTGCATCAAGCGAACAAAACGATGTACCACGAGTATTTTTCTTCACTTGCAGATATGATTTTATTTCCTTAAATTGGAGCAATGTCTGAATCCAGAAAGCTCTCATCATTGGCAGTTAGATCTTTTCCCAATCCTTCCACTCGAGACGGTTACCAGTTACATTAACTCCATATCCTACGGCTCGAAGTGATTGCCAGTTACATTTCCTCCATATCCTACTGCTCGAGGCGATTGACTGTTACATTTACTCCATATCATACCACTCGCAGTGGTTGCCAGTTACATTTACTCCATATCATACAGCTCGAAGTGATTGCCAGTTACATTTACTCCATATCCTACCACTCGAGGCGATTGACAGTTACATTTACTCCATATCCTACCACTCGAGGCGATTGACAGTTACATTTATTCCATATCCTTCCGCTCGAGGCGATTGACAGTTACATTTACTCCACATCCTACCGCTCGAGGCGATTGACAGTTACATTTATTCCGTATCCTACCGCTAGAGGCGATTGACAGTTACATTAACTCCATTTCCTACCGCGCAAGGTAATTTTAAGTTGATGCTAACTTCCATTGTTGGGTACATGGTCTTTTAGATGTTCCTTGACCATTTGACATCATAAACAAATGAATATCATGTCACATGACGAGTGTA
>JAECUM010052014.1:0-23770 GCA_016617855.1 Megalonaias nervosa | reverse complement strand
TTATTCTGCTCAACTGTCAATAAGAATGTCTCAATTAATCAGATTTTATTTGTGAGCTTGAAAAAATATTTTGTAAATACAATTCCCAAATCATAAATATTATAATATTTCAACCACCCGCAGAAAAGTCTTTAAATCGCAGGTCTATTGATTCCTCAAAGACCTTATTTGTTGCTAAATGAGCACGCAAAACCGTGTCTGCCTGTCTCTTTCCATCGTTAAAAACGCAATTCCTCTAAAATGTCCCCAAAAGTGCGCATTATTTAAGGGAATGCTGACACAACTCAAGATTAAATATAGGACATATTGTTTAAAAAAATCACTGTTCGAGAAGCAATCTTTCAACCTTCACAATCATACGCACGGATGTAATAACAATCTTTCACCATCCTTCACAACAATAAAGTGCTCCTGGAATAACAATCCATGAGAACACTTCACAAATATAATGGGCTGCTTGAATAACAATCTTTGACCACATTTCTAACAACAACCTTTGACTCAGCTTCACGATCATAATGCACTCTTCGAACAACAATTTTTGACCATACTTCAAACTAAAGCACAGAAGGAAATATAATAAAGACCACACGTTTTACAATAATGAAGCGCTGTTGGAATGACAATCTTCGAAAGCATTTCAAAATTATCGGTGCAGTTTGAAGAACATTGCACACAATAACAAAGCATTGTTGGAATAACGATCTCTGGCCACACTTCACCAACACAAGTACACTTGAAATAACAATCTTTGGCTACACTTCACAATAATAAAGCATTGTAGGAATAACAATCTTTGATCACATGTCGCAATCACAAGAGCAGTTCCATTAACAATCTCCTTGCACACTTCACGACGATAAGTACAATCGAAATAGGAGCCTTTGACCACACTTCACAATCATAAGACACTGTTTGAAAGAAAATCTTTGACCACAGTTTACAAATATAATGTTCGGTTGGAATAACATACCTTGGCAACACTTTTCAATCATAATCGTCGGCGGAATGATGATCTTTGACACACATCAAAATCATAAGATTAGCTGGAACGACAACCTTTGACCACATATCAAAATCATAAGCGGAGTAGGAATAACAATCTTTGACCACCTTTAACAGTCATAATGCGCCGTTGGAATGCCAGTCTTTGGCCACACTTCACAATAATAAGGCACTATTGGAAAGGCATTCCTTGACAACACATCACAATCATTTGCGCATTTGGTAGAGCAGTTCTCACAAAACAATCCTTTGAAACATTTGAGAATCATAACCGCAATAAGAAAAACAATCGTTCACCACAATTTTCAATTTTAAAGCAGTGTTGCAAGTACAATTCTTGGTTACATTTCATAATCATAAGAGCACTAAGATTGAAAATCCTTGGCCACACGTTTCGATCATACAGCACTGCTGGAATAACTTTTGTTTGCAACACGTCCCAATCGTATGCGCATTTGAATAAATAAATTTGGCAAAACTTCAAAATAATTAAGCACTTTTGGAAAAGAAATCTTTGACAACACCTCACAATCATAATCGCATTTGGAAGAAGAATATTCACGACGACAAAGCGCTGTTCGGAGAATAATATTTGACCACACTTTACAAATATAAAGCGCTTTGTAATAACAATCTTGGGCCACACTTCGCAATGATATGAGCGGTTGGAATAAGAATCTTTGACGATACTTCACAATTATATATACACTTCACAACAATAAAGCACTGTTGGAAATATAATCTTGGCATACACCCGAATCAAATAGCGCTGTATGAGTAAAAATCCTAGGCCACACTACTCAATCATATGCGCGGTTGGAAGAATGCTCTTTGAGTGCGCCCCACATGATATATCCCCTTGGAATAACAATCTTTGACCACGCTTCACGAATATAAAGCGCAGTTGGAATAATAGTCTTTGACCACACTTTGCGAACATACTGGCAGTTGGAATAGCAATCACTTCAGAAACCATAAGCGATGTTGGAAAAGCTAGCCTTGGCCACTCTTAAATAATGATAGTAAAACTGGAATGAGAACCTCTGACAGCGCTGAAAATCAGCAAATGTTAGAAAAAAATATCACTGACCAAACCTAACAATTATAAGCATAGATGAAATTACACTCTTTGGCCATGCTTTGAATAAGCGTGGCTAGAATAACAGTAACACTAGCAATCTTTTACCACACGTGACAGTCACAATCGGAGCTAGAAAAACAATCTTTAACAACACTTCACAGTCATAATGCGCAGTTGGAATAAAAATCATTGGCCACATTGCAAAATCATGAGCGCAGTTGGAAGAACAATCTTTTGCCACAATTCACAATCATAAAGCACACTGGGAAGTTCAATCCTTGGCCACACTTCACAATCATAAGCACATTTCACAAATATGAAGCGCCCTCGGAATAATAAAACTTTGGCTACACTTGATAATCATTAAGCAACGTTAAAGTAATAATCTTTAACCACATTTCAGAATCATAAGTGCAGTATAGCATAACAATATTTTGACTGTCTTGGCGCAGAAGGAATAACAATCTATGAGCAGCCCTCATAATTATAAACAGTTGGAATACGAACCTTTGACGACATTTTAGAATCATAAACCTGCTCGCGCTTCTGCACTGCCTCTGCAATTCTCCTCCGTTCAAAGTCTGTAGCTCCAGTATGAGTGAGACTGCTCCAGGTGGAGTGATCCTTTCTTAGATCATCCCAATAATCAGGGTCAATGTTGAAGTGTTTCAAAGATGACTTTCGTCTGACCACCTTAGATTGCTTTCCAACATATAGCTCTACGTATAAGATCTTTAGCTGGCGCTCGTCTTACATGTCGGTGACGTATTCTGCTCATCTCAACTGTGATTTCTTCAGCAGAGTGTGGTTGCTTGTAATGCCTTCCTTTATGAGAGCTTCAGTGTCTGGAATCCTGTCCTGTCTTCTTATCTTACTCAGGCAGCCCGTGTGCAAAACGGTTAGGCTTCTTGTCACGGCCTCTGTACTCCAATTTTCATAAAATTTCTAATTTAAATGAATGAACAAAACAAAGAGTTGAAAGAAGGCTACTTGACAACACACGGGGTTAGATACTTCAGCGGGATATGTATTCTTTGGGTCTGGATTTTTCGTTTCAGCATTTAGCGCTAGCTCGATAAATTTTAAGCACATTTTAACAAGGAAGATGAAAAACTTAACGTAATTCGATTTAAATTGAATAATAATAATAATAATAATAATAATAATACTAATAATAATAATAACAATAATAATATATTATTATAATTATTATTATTATTATTATTATTATTATTATTATTATTATTTGTAAGCTGCAAATAACGTTAAATAACTTGAAAATAACCCAATGGTAACTTGAAAATAACTTTTTAGAAAAAGCCTACATTTTATTGAAAACGAAATGGAAGGTTATGAAAATAAAGCTGATCAGGTAAAAGCTGTGTTAAAATTAGAAAACAACGTTGCAAAAGTTTATAATAATTAGAAAAGCCAAAGTAAAAAAACTTCAACAAACAAAAAAAAATGTATGGCTCCTAGTTATCATAACCTACTCGCAGGATACAGAATTAATAAGCTTTACTTTTTAAAATGGACTGCTCTAAAGAGTGGTCTGTTCACCCTCCCTGCTGCTCGCTTGCTATTTACTGATAACTGTTTATTTTTTATGTTTTTGCTACTGCCTCGGGAAAATATCCGAGCTGGATTTGATTATTTGTCCAGCATCACATCATCATATGCTACAAGATTATTAATACATCCATCGAGATCATCCACAGATGGAGCATCGTTGATGTCGGTGATAAAATCAATAATATCATTGCCGTCCTCGTCCAACAACTTTGCATTTTCATTAAAATCTTTAAGCACGTTGTAGCATCGTTGATCATCTACAGATGGTGCCACTAAATTCAACTTATCCCACTTGAGCCATCTCCTTATCAGGTTAAGCAACAATTGAGTCTTACCAGACCCAGATGGACCCATGGTAGTGCTGTATGATGTATGACTGGCTCTTGCTTTCGTGTCGCTAAGAAATCAGTGATATCCATGTTGTAGAAATATAATAAGTATATGAATTTATATTGTGTTCGATGCAGAGCACCCACCCCACCAGTGGATTAAAAACAATAACGATGAGGAATAAAAAGCGTGCACTTACAGGCAAGTGTGTGAAATGTGGTACAAAAAGTATAAATATATCTCTCATGCAACAGGCTGAGATATCGCTGCTTCACTGGGAAAATTACCAGGGGCTCCATGGGCTAAGTATCCTGGCGAGAAGCGTCTTCCTGGATATAATTATTGTGGTCCTGGAGCCCGACTTGATATCCGACTTGACGAGAAAAATCAACCAAGACCTGGAGAGTATCCAATAAATGCGATTAATCAAGCGTGCCACGTTCATGATCTCGTGTATAAAAATCCAGATTTACAACAACGACATATTGCGGAAGTGAAGTTGATTCATACTCTAAAGTCTGTAAAAAATAAATCTCTGAGAATCGCTTGCTAATTTTTTAATAAGATCTGCGATGAAAGGTAAACTAGTGTTAGGGGCCGGTAATTAGTCGGCCGATTATTATTATAATAATGGAATCGATTTATTATAGACCAAGAGGATATTGGAAGGGTAGAGCAGCGCTTATTAAACTTGCTGATGCCACAGGTGTCGCGCGTTCTGTTGCTGCAGATTGGTTAGCACGACAAGCATTATGGCAAATTTATCTAGCACCACTTAAAAAAATACGCGTAGACTGTCGTTGACGTTGCAAGTAGATATAAAGAAGCAGAACCACTATCAACAAAGACAGCAACTGAAGTTGCATCTGCATTCGAACAAATTTATCGACGAGGGCCCTTGCGATGGCCACAGTTGCTACAGGTTGATCCTGCCAAAGAATTTCTTGGTGCAGTAACATCTCTGAAGAAACAACATAACGTCAAAATCAGACGAGGGCAGATCGCAATTCATCACGATCAGGCAATTGTTGAGCGATTTAATCGAACATTTGCTGAGCCATTGTTTGAATATATCCTTGAACAAAGTTCAGGCGGATAAGAGATCTCGTGAATGGGTTGCAAGACTACCAAGTGTGATAGCTGCGTTAAATAATGAAATTACTCGTGGAATTTCTATGAAACCTATCAATGCAATCTCGAAGAAACACATAACAGTACAACGACATGAATCTTTCTCAAAACAACCAGTACTAGGTAATATGACTCTCAGATATTTGTATGAGCCGGGGGAGCTTGAGGGAGGGGGGAAATAAGAGCGACTGGCCCAGTCTGGAGTGTAACCACACATAAAATTTCCAGCGTGATAAGATCCACGGGTAGACCTGCAATATAAAAACTAGATTCAGCTGCTCCTCAACGTGGATTTGTACGTGAACAATTACAAGTCATTCCTGAAGATACACAATTACCACCACCTTCACTTTTGTGAAAGCAGGACACCAGCTCCTCGACGTCGATTACACTCAAGACAGGTCAGTATCACAATTCTATCCACGGTAAATTGTCGTAGGTCATTCGGAGAATACTGCCACAACATTACTGTATTACAGCAAACACAGTGGTTATTTTGCTGTTGTTTCAGCGTGACGATAAATTCAATATCAAGATCAAAGTCGCGTTTATATTTTTTGTCACACAGCTGATAACCAGCTAATTTTTTCCTTACTATATCGTCGGTAATTTCCTGAGTTTGTTTATTATTTATTGCGCAGTCTATGATAACTATTCGTAATTGAGACGTTCTTCTGACTCTCGACACTGTAAGATAAACTAAATTTGACCATTCAATACAATCATCGACAATCCAAATATTAGTATTCGAAATAGTTAATCCCTGTGATGAATGTATAGTTATAGCATATCCTAGAGTCCATGGGGATTTATCCATCGTTAACGCTCTCTCAACAACATTAACAGGAACCAAAACAATATCATCAAGAACGAGTTTTTGATGCTTTGGTTCTACCCCTGATTCTGTCAGGCGTCCTGGAATTTCAAAATCAATATTTTGTTTACGTGTATCAGCTGGGCGATAACACAATGGCACAGGTAGATCTGAAAACTTTTCTTTATGTAACAGAATTAATTATTGCTGAAGCGAATCACGAGCTATATTCCGACTTGCAGCTATCAAATCAGCAGTCCTCCACAAATTCTAAAAATCGTCGTTTGTTATTTCTGGAATTACCTTACGCATTATTTCACATTAAATCTTATCTGGCTGCAGTCTGATTAGCTTTTTAAATTCATTCAGCGATTCATCAATAGCTCTATAATCATCAAGTATTTCCTCATAATAATCTACGAATTCTTTTAACGAGTCATGCGGAGATGAGCCGACAAAAGGTGGTGGTTGACCATAATCACCACACATGATAACAGCAGTATTCCGAGTCAATAACCAATCAAAAAAACATTTGTAATACGTCAACGGATACAGTGCATATCTCATCCCAGATAATGATCTTATGAATATATTTCTCACCCATTCGTTCAGGTGTCCACGCACCTCCCTTCCACCAAAAGAAACTGTGATAAGTATGAGATTTGACGCCTCTTTCTTTCATCTCTCTGGCAAGCCGGTGAGTCGGAGTAACTACAATAACGTCAAGATTCCGAAATAATTCAATCGCACGTGTTGTTTTACCAGAACCGCCAGGTCGGTTGAGATAAACGCTTTTATGTCTGACCACAGGATCATATACTAATGGTGCTGATGATGGTTGTGACATTTGACTATTTTTGCAATATATCTCCTCAGATCTTTAATAAGCGGATTCAGAATAACTAAGTATCTTTTCTCCTTTTATTCTCCATTCGCCCCATGATTCATCAACGCCGATCTTTAACAATCCTTCATATTTTCTATACCCATAAAATGAATCTGTGGCAACTCGAACCGCGGTATCAGGAAATATGTTTATCATCGATAATAAGTTTATCGAAACATTCGCTAACATTGAAGATCTTAAATGAGTAAACTGTGGTGACTCGCCATCAATGTAGCTCACAATTGTGCCTAGTTTGGTTCCATCTGGTAGGTTAACATTACTTCGACTTACAAACTTATTTTTCCTTGCTGTAGCAGCAATTATAAAATCAAGTTCAGCATCGTCGATGATTAACCTTGTGCAATATCATTCATGATCACATGAACCTCCTTGTGTAAATTTACCAATTATTTTTCTGACAAGCTCTTTTGCAAGTTTAGTTTCGTATTCTACAGCATCCGGATCAAGCTCGAAGATCTCGTCTCTAACAGATCTCTCAACGACAGCGGGTTTCGGCAGCCAAACCTATTTCTGTGGACGATACGATATTATTGCTTCCCTCACGGTTAACGATATTAATATTTTTGCATCAAGCATATATCGCAATAAAACTATTGGAGCCCAACCGTGTTCGTTAAAATGACAACCAAACCAGACATACACAATCGGATGAAGGTTTTTCGGTGCAAATTCGAACAATTCAATACATGCAAATCCAGTTAAATTAAAATTTGGTAAATGTCCATTTATTGCAACTCTAGTCATCTCGTGTGCTGGATGTCCAAATCGCTTAAAATATTCAGCACATTCACCCATTCCAATAAAACGTCCTAAATAACATATGACTATATCAACGGAGATAACATCCTTATAATCGTATTTAGTATTCCACAATTCGTCGTGTCTGTATTCGACACAACTGCGTTGTATATCGTCAAGAAATTCAGATCTTGTCGGTTTCCATGAATTTTTCTCCCGAGCAAAGTAAGCAGCAACTGACGGAATGGTAAAACAATTACCGAGTAATCGTTCGACATCATTGGTATATTTCAATGCAAGATATTTCATTTCGTCATGAAGAGATTCATTACGATATATATCTCCATTAGGCCGTACAAACTGATCACAATTTCCATATTCGGAACTTTGAAACAACCACACAGATACAGGATCGCTCTTGCAGATAATTTTAATAAAATGGAAAATATCACCGTCATAAAATTTAACAGTACGATTTCGTGGAAATAATGTTACGTCCGACGTCCACGCGTGCGCGTTATAATCAATGATCTCTATCGAAGCTCCCTTTGATTTATATTTTGATTCTTACAAAATCTCGCCGGTTAGTGTCTTCACACTTATTGGAAATTTTAATTTCTTTTCCAGCTCAACAATGTCTCTGATCGTAGCGCCATTTTCTCTAACGTGCTCAGCCCACTCATTTATTTTTTACGTTGTAAATCCGTTCAACCATTTCCACGTATCGCGTTTGTAAAATGTTCTTTGACTCTTTCGGCAACACAGGGTATGCTCACTCATAGTATGGTTTGTCAATACTAGTCAATATTCCTGGTTTGGAATTTTTATTTAACGTGACAATGCACCCAGCGCGGTTTGATTCTCTAACAGGATCAAGTTTGTCACGGATAATCCATGTCACGGCGTCTGCCTCGGATAGGGCAGCGATAAATTTTATTCTAAAAATGTATCTTTGTTCGTCGAGATAATTATTGATTGTACTTGCTCGCTGGTCATTCATTGTAGCATCAATTTGGGGGTCATCGTATTGCCTAATTCTGAATGCTGACCACACATAAGCCGCATCATCGTTGCAAAACTCTTTCTTGGCTTCACAGATAATATCGATTAGAGTCTGATTCGTCAAATCAACCAGAGCTCGCCTCGGCAAGTCAGGGGTTATTCTGTCAAGATCAAATCTCCTATGAGAGGGTTTGATCGCAGATAATCTTGTAAATTCTTCCATCATATAATTAAGGCAAATATATATTTAAATTAAACATTAATATATAATATACAATGATTCAAGCAAAGAATAGTTGCAAGTGGTTGATGGTTGGATCTACAACCCCTTATAATAATACTTGTGTAACGGATTTCTGTGGATGCCACCTACAGTGGGTGCGACGTGAGAGTCTAGGACCAATGCCATGTTTGAAATGTAACAAAGGAGTCAGGGGGAAACGCGGTTGTGTGTAGACTGTGGAGGCAGAAAATACAGAGCTTTGAAACAGTATTACGATTAAAAAAATAACGCCATCAACGCCAACGGTGTCAGCGTCAGCGTTTACTCTCCTATAAAATATAAAAAACGCTAGCATCTCACATATGTTTTCTAGCAATAAAATAATGATTTAGACAAATAACACATAATATAAAAATGGAGCAAGGAAATAACGCCAATGAATTTGTGAAGAATCCCATCATCACAAATTATGAGGCATCTCGTGCTGGTATAATTAGAACTGTCAACTAAAATAACGGTCGGTTCGGTTGATAATGCTGGTTATCTCAGATTTACTGTTGGAAAAAACGCTATCTCTCTCACAAATTTATTTATGAATGTTTTTATGGTCTAATTGAAAAAGGTTTTGTGATTGATCACATTAACGACCAAAACTTGCTAATTCTTTAAATAATCTTCAAGCTATTACACAGAGTCAGAATTGTGAACGTGGAAATACTGGGAAATATGAGAAATCTCCAAAACCAGTCATATCTGTGAATACATAGACATGAGAAGAAATAGAATTCCAATCGATTCATGCAGCTGCCAAACATTTCTATATTTTTCCAGCTTCGTTACAACATGTCGCAGATAAAATAACCAGATCAACATTTTCAAAAAAGTCAAAGAATAGTGTTTAAATAGCTTACTCTAGAATTTTACAATGAAGTAGAACAAGAAAACATTCCTGAAGTAAAACAGGAAAACACTCTTGAAATTCAGTGAAGGGAAATAACTCTGTCAAGTAAAGCTTCCTCCACTTCTGGAGAGATTAAAGAGTAACCTCGCTTGTATTTTATAACGACTTTCATTTTATAAATGAAATTATTTTTTTGTTGTTTTTTTGTGTTTTTTAAAAAAACATCCTTGTTTTTCTGACTTTGTCAGGTTCCTCTCCCCCCCCCCGACTTTGTCAAGAACAATAGTCAGAGAAAAGAGAAAAACAAACAAGGATCAAAATAAGCCATGCCTCTAAGGTGAGCTATTTTTGGATTTCCAGGCATTGGTGACTTTATAATAATTTCTGAAACATATGATAGTAGAGAAGTATCGTGGTCTAACGCTGCGGAATTAGCGTTCCACAATCCCGTGACTGACAAATTTGTTTGCAATAAATCGCATTTATAATAATTGGGGAGCCCCCCAGAGCTCGAAATTCAACAGAAAAATATAATGATAGCTGAAAATTCATGTACACCTCCCCACCATGTCAGCAACGTGATGGGTGCTAATTTTGCACTCTTCCAGAGTTGATTTGGGGGATATACAAAAAATGTTCAGAGATCAGCATAAATCTGTTGAACGTAGAGAAGGGTCCCCAGGTGAATGACCCTGGTGTAAGTTTGAATTTGCGTATATAATACTGTAAATAGCTTGAATTTGTGTATATAATGCTGTATATAGCTTAATTATGTATATAATGCTGTAAATAGCTTGAATTTTTATATAATACTGTAAATAGCTTGAATTTGTATATAATGCTGTAAATAACTTGAATTTGTATATAATGCTGTAAATAGCTTAATGCTGTAAATATGCTGCTAGAGTTAAGATTGTGTTGTGACGTCCATACAAGTTAAGATAGAATTAAGTTGTATATAATACTGTAAATAAGTATGTGTATTGTTCCGTCCGTTAGAATTATGTTGTAAATAATACTGTAAATAAGTATTTCCATGCATTCCTCAAAAATCAGGAATGCAAATATTTTTTAAAACAGATATTTATTATATAATGAATCACGAAAATACTGATGCGATTACTTTTGCAATTCAAAAATTACCTGCCCCCATCACCGGCGGAGGTGGGGGTATACAATTTTCTGCTCATCCGTGATTTTGAAGAGCTGCAAGAACGAAAATCTGAAGGAAGATATACACTAGCAGCCGAATACAAGTTTATTAAATTACTCCAGCTGGCAATGCCACAATCACGAGCTTGTGTATATGATGATAAACAAATTGAGCAATTCGTTCCACTCGCACACGCGATAGAAAGAATTAGATCACAGTTGTCACGCGAATACGAAACAAAAAAGACTGAGTGCGCTTGTAAGACTATTGAAAAAATTATCTATGATCGTAAACAATCGAATTGTGAAAGTGAAAGTTGTGAAAATGAAAGTTGTAACGGATTGTAAAAAAGCGCGCGTTTTGACTATTGTCGGTGGAGTTTATAATTTTTTTTTCGGAAAGTTGGGTAGTTTTAATCTTCGGATAACCCATTAAATATTTCCTGTAACTTGAACTGTTTAAGGCAAGAATGAGCGTAATTAAGAATTTGATCTCTATCGCATACAGCTGTAATAATATATTGCAGATCGTTTAACTGTTCCAGCGTTAACAAAAAATTTTCATCGCCATAATCATCAATAAGTATATTAACACTAAACTTTTCTGTATGGGGAAGTGTCAGGATTGTTCTGTGGGCACTTTCGAGTATCGCTTTGTTGATTAAAAAAATTCTCGTGTGTTGGTAAGTTATATAATACCACACAAATAATTATTTTTTCATGTTTGACATAACCGCCAACAGACTCAGAAACAAATTTATTTATTATAAGTTTTTTTAGTTTACAAAAACCTCTGAATTTCTTCAAATTTCACTGATTTTAGTCGATTTTTAGTCAAAACTGATATAAAAAAAAAATCATTGTTTTTCAGTCTGATTTTATAAATTTGAGGGTAAAACCTCGACCCCCTTCTCTAAATGGTTCATTTAAAGAAAAAATATTTTCCTGGAAAAATCAGACAAAATATGTAAAATCAGACTGAAAAACGTTTAAAAAAAAGTCAATCAAAAGTCCGCTGAAGCCTACTAAATTTTAGTAATTTTTCCAGGAAATATTGTTTTCTTTAAATGGGTCATTTAGTGAAGGGGGTCGAGGTTTTATCTTAAAATTTTATAAAAATCCGACTGAAAAACAACGATTTATTTTACTCGTTGACTTACAAAACTTAACATGAGGGATTCATCTCATACATCAAGAAGGTGTCCGTGCTGGTCAGTAAGTTTGAAATGTATCCGTGACAACAGCGCATTATGACATCGTAGATAAACCGGATTAACAGGTTCTAACACAATCAAAAATCCAGGTGGAGCTTGAGGAGTAGATGTATATAGAATATATCCCACCTGTGCCTGCTTTGATTTTTCAAGCTCTGATTGATAGCTGCCATCGATAGCATCACACACCAGATTGACTGCGATCGTTGATGTGATATTGACAACACCTGGTGATATATGACTACCACCGCCGTCTGAATCATTGTTATGTTTGAGAATACCTGGAAGAGGAAATATTTTTTCCCATGCGGCGACGATTTTGGAATAGTACTCATCGATAATATCGCTGACGTTTTTATTCAGCTCGTCGACGTTAAATCCGGGAAATTTAAACGTTGACAGATTCCCTTCGGAGACCGAGTAGTGCTTTAGAAATAATTGTTTAGCGGAATCTCCAGAATTGATCACCGCTTGCATAATATTTTGATAAACAATCTTGAGGTCCAACGCAATGTGGTTCAGGATTTCTATTTGCTTGATGATTTCCTTCCTTGGATAATTGCTGACATCAAAAAGATACTAGTTAATAACCGGCGTAGTTTGTGGCTCATTAGTTTGTGCTCGTGAATAATTTCACGGAATAGCATATTGATCTCGTCGATGTCGTATGCCACCCCCAAAGTATGAAACAACCATAATATGTTAACGGAATGAACTACACCAGTACGGAGTTCACCTCCGTCGGGTACAGATTTTATTGCTCTCCATAGGCGAATATTATGATATTTTATAATAGTTTCATTAGACGCTTCTTTGTCTGAAACATAATCAGATTGTGGAGGTGCTTGTGGTGCTGGAGGTGCTTGTGGTGGCACTTCTGGCCATCCTAACACAGTTCGGATCAACGATTGATATATATCGACGGCATAATCGTGCGTCGATATTTCTAACGAGGCAGAGAACGTTGGCTCATGAGCCATGATAGCGATCTTGGATTCTTTTCATGTGATAGATTTGATTCTGCGCTGAAACTCATCGTTGATCTGTTTTAATTGTTAAGTGCCCGTAGGTATGCCCACAGTATTCCAGTCTGGTGCTTCATCGGGTTTATTTTTATACACAAATACCAGTGAATTAATTACTTGCAACCCACCGAATGACTTTGCTCTATAAATATTTGGCCAGCTGTGACACTTTCGCAATTGTGCTAGTGCTATTTCCTTTGCTGGAATTGCCGTTGGAAAGCTAACGTCAAATTCAGTCTTGGTTGACGTTGCTGATATCATCGTGGTTGTTTTTGGTGTTTTATTAGCGACGATTTGTTCTAGTAATTCTTGCGACATTATTATTTTAATCAGGGACCTAAATCCCTGTCTTTGTTGGAGACAAGGAGGATTCTATCTTGACAGAGTCAATGGGATGGTTTCCAGTTGCTTCATAGTAAATCTCAATCATTTCTTCGAATCCCTGATCTGATATCACTCCATCTTTGAGACCTGATGATAGCAGCGATGACAATTTGGCGTGTGAGCGTGTTGCCGCTGATAGTAACGTTGTATATTTGTAATTTATTAGCCGCGCACGCGGATATTTTTTTTTTCGATGATATTAAGAATACCAGCAACGCCGGTTACAACTGAAACACCAATTCTTATTACTGGTGCTATTATGTATGTGGATGATAATGTGCCTATTATAGTTACTCTTTCAGCGACTACGGCGGATGCAGCATATACAATCATGTCAGTAACAACGATACGTCTGAATATATTTTTGTTTTACTGTATGCGCATCAATGATATTTTTCAATTCGGTATGCCATGAACATGATTGATCGTATCTAAAACGTTGACCGTTAATTGGGGTTACCGGTAATTGGTTCATTATGTAGATTGCTAAGTTTTAAGTAGGTGGTATGCTGGCGACGAATTCAATACACCAATAATACAACACGCCTAAGTCTTTTTCTTAGGGTTCCACCACGAATGTTCCCTCGTCGTTTTGTTCCAGCATCACTAACACACATCCAGTAAATTTGTTAACTGGATAACGTCGTGAAATCGTGGTAGATATTGTAAATGTTATAATACCGAGTACTGAGAACCTGTATATGCCGGTAACCTCAGCGGTTTGTTTGATGAATTTATTGAGTTCTGTCCATAATGCTGATCCAGACGCTACTGTATATACAGCATTGATTCTGGTTGTACGATGAACTACACCATCGGTAATCTTTTTGATTTCATAGAGCTTAATGTTGATGACTACTGGACTCCCAAAAGATTCATTAATGGTTCTATTTGTGTTTCTACGAAAATTTGTAAACGCGGTTACATGATTAGCATATTTAGATCTAAATGTGGCCATTCCATCATTGATTGTCATTAACGATATCATCATCGGGACGTTGTTATTATCGACGTATTTCTTCGTTGCAGCGTAATCGTTTGATTCTGGTTCTCTCAAATTAGCAATGCTATTTCCGCCCATATCGAGATTGACAGTCATTGCCTCGCCAGTTTTAGCAACGCATTTGTTGGTCTCAGTTTTGATCGTTGCGTTGTTGCGGTCAACATATTTTTTTGTTGCCACATCAACGTCTGATTTTGGTTCTTTCACATTAATAAGTGTGTTTCTGCTCATGTTGAGATCGCCATACATAACATCGCCAGTTCTTCTGATACGTCCAGTAACCTCTCCCATTAGTGTTAGAACTGATTCCTCCGTGCTTTTAATTTTACCGTTTTTAGCAAACACCACTAAGTTTTCTTCGGTCGCGCCTGGAGCCCGCAGAATGATATCTGTCAACGGGATATTGCTCGTCTTTAACCGTCCTTGCTTATCCTGAAAAATAACAACTTCATTTTGATCCACATCTGCGAGACGTAAAAGATTAGAGAGATCATCCTTGACCTCGTCAAGGGTTGCATATTTGGATATGTCACCTAGAGGCTTGTCTTTAGCAGGTCTTCCGTAAATGTCTACCATTATACACTATTAACCTGTTTAAAACGACCACTTGTATATTCGTGCACGACTTTATGCGGCCGCAGACCACCTTCGGACCTTGACAGAGCGTCGAGCACAGCGAATTATTCACGGCCACATATTGACGGATCAGTTATTGTCTCTGTTGGTAATGTTGAATACCACTTCAACCTACCTTGAAACTAAAACAAGGGCATCCATAACATCATGGGGGGAAGGAATACTCACTTCCCAATAAGGGAGTAAAAATACCGTAACAATTGAACTGGAACACGGGAAAGTTAGATGTCAATCCAAACCCATTCAAGAACAAAGATGTGATAACAAACCCACGTCAGATTTATCCAATCAAGATTGCTGCTCTTCCCTCTCAAGAAGGCACACTTCACTCATCACAATGACACCAATCATGAAAGGGTGCTGCTCATCCCCAATCATGAGGTATGACTTGCTCTCACGTATTTTCCCTTCCCTGGGAGGGACCAAGGATTGATCCCTCACTGGTACTGGCAACTTCATAACGAGCATCCGGGATCCTTGGCCTTTGGGCAATCCCTGAACTAAAGAGGTCACGGTTCATTTCTACCCCACAGGGGGAGATGACTTTCCCAAAATGGGAAGAGATCACGACCCATCGGGGGGGGGGCCTTATCTTCCCTCTGTATGTGTGGTAATTTTCTGTAAAGTCCAATACTTGATCTGTCCAGAGACAACACACTTGACATCTGAATGAGGAAAATGCCCAACAAAATAAAAAACCTGGAACCCAAACAGGGTAGTCAATACTTACTCTACCAATGGAATTATTAATGGAAATACAATTTTCTATAGCACTGCTTGCAAAGCAAGATGCTAAAAACCCTTCAAAAATTAACAAAAGGTACATGAAATGCACTCAGATAAAGCAAGAACTAAAAAAGTCTGTGACTGGATTTAAAGAAGACAATGAATGTGAATTTCAATGAGGGATAAAGCACATGTGTACTATGTACGTAGTCCTTGGAAATTAGAGGAAGATATTCTGTCCGATGACTATGTCAATGGAGTCAGACTGGGATCATATTCCTTTCAATTCTGGCCCTCCAGTACTAAATGGAGAAGGGAATGATTAGCCTGAATTGGGGACTAAGAGTTTCTGAAATGGAACGTAATGCATAAGTAGCAGGAAAATTATAACTACTATTAAAAAATTATTTGATCATGAACTACAATGCAAAAATTTAACCAAAGCTATTAAACTGTAAAATGTTTGATCTGTTTTCGTTCATTTTAATGATACTTTTAAGACTGTATTGGCTACATAATAATAATAATAATAATAATAATAATAATGAGGACTTTGTATAGCGCCTAATCTTTAGAAGCTCTAAGCGCTGTACAACATAAGACAACACCTAAAACATAAAAAACATATATAATGATATGATTACAAAAAACAAACACCATGAAATTAGAAAACATTAAACATGCTGAAAATATTTAAGGTAGGAAACATTATTAGGTCTATAAGTTTGTTCTTGCAGTTGAAATAGGTGAGTTTTAAGAGCGCTCTTGAATGAGATAACTGTGTCTTTGTGTCTAAGTTCAGTGGGCAATTCGTTCAACGTTGCTCGGCCCTGGTATGCAAAAGAACGTTGTCCATATGATTTCGTATTCATAGTGGGAATAATGAGAATATGATTGTCAGAAGAGGATCGTAAGTATCTTACTGGTGTATACACATGAGTGAGGTCGGATAGGTATGTTGGACTGGAGCCCGTCAGTGAAACGTAGCACAGAGAACAAATTTTGTGTTTGATTCTGGATCGAATGGAGAGCCAGTGTAGGGTACAGAGCAGGGGGAGGTTTTCTCTGATCGTGGTACTCTAAGGATGATCCGAGCAGCTGTGTTTTGAACTTTATGAAGTTTCTGGAGAAGATATTGAGACGAACCAGACAAAATTAAGTTACAATAGTCAAGTCTTGAAGGTACTAAAAGAACACACAAGTATTTTAGAGGCATCAACTGAAAGATACTTGCGAATGGAGCTGATGCGTCTCAGCTCAAGATATGCAGCCTTGCATATGTTCATGACATGTTGGTGCAATGAGAGAGTACTGTCGAGAGTAACACCTAGGTTTCGTAATGACCGTGTGAAGTTAATGTTGGTGTTGCTGATATTTATTGTTTGGGGTAAAGGATGTGAATAAGAAAGTCTTTGTGTTGTAATCAGAATGGCTTCAGTTTTATCATCATTCATCTGCAGTTTGTTCCATGTCATCCATGATTTCACATCGGAAATGCACCTCTCTACACCTTGGATGGTAGCATCAACTTCAGAAGGGTGGCTAGATTTGTATATTTGGGTGTCATCAGCGTACAATTGTTGAGACACTGGATGATGATCTATGACACTTGAGAGTGGCTGAGTGTATAGAATGAAGAGAACAGGTCCAAGAACAGACCCCTGTGGAACGCCACAACATAGATCAACTGGGCTGGAGTGTAATCCATTTGCGGACACAGTTGTATCCTGTTGACCAAGTAAGACTTGAACCACAGTAAGGCTGTATCGTGAATGCCAAATACATGCTGTGGACGGTGAAGTAATATATCATGGTCTATTGTGTCAAATGCTGTAGACAATCTTCAGATTGCTCTTGATGTCCATTTATTCTCAGTGAAACTTCAGTAATACCAAGTTTGTTAAATATCGTTACACTGTGTGTTTGTGAGTTTACTCGTTCAATATTTTGGAAAGCAATGAATATATGTCGCGATGCAGAGAAACCTTGCTGTGACGCTATCCATCCATGTGAACAAACCATTAATGTTACTTTGAACACTATATGTAGTCATCGTCAACCATGATAATGTTGATTTGCCACCTGAGTCCATAAAAGAGAGCAACCGTTGTTCTTCAGCGAGTGATTGTATCATTGTTGGCATCCACAATTAAAGTTTTGTTAGTATTACTTTAGCTGCATCACCGATAGGGCGCCAGATTGCATCATCGTCGGTAGCCTTTCTTCCAAGTACAACTGTATACTTGGCTCCGAAAATGACCTTTTTGACATTTCTGCAAAATCCAAAGATATGTGACAGTGGAATTGCACATGAAAATCTTCTACTTCCATCTTTCAGCATTGATCGACGTGCTGCGAATCCTAAGTTGAATTCTGGATTAGCACCATGAACCACCGGCCACACATCAGCGTCAGCGTTGTTGGCGAAATTTCTTGGTCGTCTTATATTATCTGTCTGTTGTCAGGGTGGGCAGAAGTATCCTTCACAAACATCATTGACGGACCAGCTGATCTTGAATAATGATCGGAATATCTTGCTAGACCCAATATCGTCGTGGCAACGTCGACGTTTTTCAGACATCATTCAATGTTGTTTCCGTCGATGCTGTACGTGGCACTGTTGAACAACGTCATGATGCCATTATTAACAAAACCAACTTTAACATCAGCTCCATATTCAGTATCATGCGTTTTTTGAATTTCACCTTCTACTTCTATAAATGCTTCAACGGGTAAGAAATATTTGATTGTATCCTGGACCTGCAGCTCAGTTTGCCCTGCTAATTTGGCTCTCGTGTATCATACGAATAATATTGATAATCACGTACCGATTGATATTTGAGGACTGGCGCATCCATGTCGAATGCGGGATCAGATAGATACACGCTTGAACATCTCTATTATTAATTTATTATCGTCTAACACGAAGACCACTTCCTGCTATTAGACTAGCAGTTATATTTTTTTTCTTTTTCTGACAGAGGTACACCAGCCAACTCTGCTAGTTTTTGATTTGCAGCTTGATTTATTATTTTACTAACATTTGCAGGCATAACTTCGGTACTGGGCAATTTTACTGGCTGAGGTTTTCGTCGTATTAATCGTGCTAGTCTATCCTTGATTGCTGAAAATGCTTTTCTAGCAACATCACCAACTGCACTAATACTTTTATCACGAACAACGTCAATGGCTTTCATTCCCAGTTGCTTTGCAATAGGTATTGCTTTTGGGGCTATCCTTCTGAATAGCATCGCCGAGTCCATCTCCGTAGATCGCTTTATACGTTGGTAATCGTAAATTTATCACCTTGACCACTACAGGTCTACGTTGAGCATTATGTATGGTCATCTTATTTTCTTGTCAATGATCTAATTGCATACCCTTAATCACTACGGTAATCATCAACGATTTCATCAAAGAGGGACCGATAAACATTAATGTCCATGATACCGCCTGTAAATAATCTCTGACAAATAGCAGCTGCTTCATTAATGACTTCTGAGAAATTATTGCCGGCTCGTTTTCCGCCAATTAGAATTTCTAGTCTATCAACATCGGCAGCGACGTTATTGGGACAAAGTTTATCAGGCAACGGAAGGGTTTGTTTTACACTGCCAGTGGCAAGACCTTTTCCGGATTTTTAGCCTGGTTGTTGTAATTGTGGTTGTTGTAACTGTGCACGATTTTCATCTATTCCATTGATAAATGCAATAGATTTTGTATCATTATTTCGGGCCTGATCGACTCCGTAGTGTATGCGATATAACCATTTGTTCCATTTATCACGACTTACAACATAATCAGTGTACTCGGATTTCAAAACTTTTTTCTGTTATCAAAACTATGCACGGCAAATGCAGATAATTTTTCCACGCTATCATTTTTTTTTATGAGGGCAATACTATCTTCGGTAAATTTATCATTCACTTCAGTTTTGACTCTTGATTATGGTTCTAGTTCTAGTTCTAGGTCTGGTTCTGGTATAAGATCCTTTATATCGGCTATTTCAGAGCGAGCTTGATCAATATCTTCAAGTATTTCTTGCATTGGTTGAGCCGCAGCTATTTCACATGGAACTTCTCTTAGAATCTTTTTTTGTTATTTTAGTTCTTTCTGCTATTTTTCCAGTTGCCAACGTGGGAAGAAGACCTTTGGTAGGCTTTGTAACTGGTTTAAATAACTGTTTTGCACCTTCTATAAATTCCACCTGAGACTCCTGACGCTCTTGTAATTTTTGCTTGACAGAATTACGGACTGGAAGATATTTTTTAATTTCCTCTAGTCGCTGTCGAGCTAGTTTAGTTGTGCGAGATTCCATGGTTAGCGTAGGATCGCTCATTATTATATCAATAATAATGATTTAATTATGCCACCAGCAGCAGGGAGGGGACGACCAACAATGAGTGTCCCGGGTGGGTAAACGAGAACGCATAAAAATTTGACACATAACGTCAAAAGAAAAAAATAACAAAAATGCGCTAACCTTGTAGAGGTCTCAGTTTAGTGCATCCCGGTTAGAGGTCTCGGTTTAGGGTTATTGATGCTTGTATTTTCATTTTTGTAGGGAGCTTTATTTTTAAAAAGGACTGCTCTAAAAAGTGGTCTGTTCACCCTCCCCGCTGCTAAGCGACACGAGCAATATAATTAACACTATAAACCATGCAACATTAAATTCCAGTTTAACAGCAAATTTAGTATGCATTTGAAGAGATACTTCATTTACAATTGATTTGCTAACTTTTTCTTCAAATCTCGTCGAATTAGATTACGATCGATTATCTAATAGGACAAGGGATACTTCCAAGGGAAAATAGATACTCATAGTTACGAATATAACAAGTGTAGACAATACTATATTAAAATGTTAGATAAATTCTCTACCGGCCGCGGAATTAATTTTAGGCTGAAGAAAATGAAAAATCATTCGGTTAAAGAGTTGTGTGTGTGTGTGTGTGTGTGTGTGTGTAACTAAGCTTTAAAAAAATTTCAGTCATATCGATACGATGTCTGCAGTGTGGCAGTTTATAGTAATGTCTAGCACTGGGGCATCCTGCCGCAGACATGTAGCATCATGTCCCACCAGTCACATTATCCTGACACCAGGCCAACCAGTCCTAACACTAACCTCTTAATGCTGAGCGCAAAGCGAGGTAGCTGTTAGTATCATTTTTTAAAGTCTTTGGTATAACTCAGCCGGGTTTCAAACCCGCGACCTCCCGCACCCGAGGCAGACGCTTTAACTACTTAGGCCACCGGAGTGGTAGTTAAAGAGTTGTAACATTGCATAAGTATAGAAAAAAATGGAGAAAAAAAAATTTGTTCTTGTTTTTCGTTTAAGAAAAAGGAAGCAATAAAACTTTCTATTTTTAGTTTCAATCACAATTCCTTTTTTCTCCATTGTAATCAGAGGAGTAGTAAAGGGACTTCTAATCTCTCTGTAGTTGGAAGAGAAACTAATTTCCTTCTAGATATTGCATTAGAATTGACACCAGGCAATTATACGACTTTTTGGGCTAAATTAAAGAACTAGCATCCAATATTTAGTATACCTTTTTATAATAAACTATAACATGATTGTGGGCTGCCATTGCTACTGTACCTCAAACTACGAAATAAATGATGTGCTATTTGCACAGTACTATTTTCTTTCAATAAGAATGTTTGTGAAAATTGTTTTCGTCTTGGTAGAGTAAAAGTAAATCTATCTTTTATGATAAACAATAAAGTTATCCGTACTCGACGGTAATTTTGGTTTGGTTGTATCCCATTTTGTTATCTCTTCCACTCAAATACCATTGACATTTCATTATACTTCTGCAATCTTTACGTAACGTGTAGGTAGTATTTCGACGTCCTGTTTCATGAATAGATTTAATTTCATCACACATATAACCTGCCATTGGTTTCATTTATGTAATGTAAATTCTTTATATGTGAACACTGCCATGACTTATAAGACAATTACTTAAGGCTTACTTTAGTGAGAAAACATTGTTTCCGTCTCCTTTCTATTAGCAGATGCCCATATCATTTCCATTTTACCAGTACGTATTTTTGGGCTTATATTTTTTCAAACGTTTCTCAATCTTGTAGACATCAACTGGCTTTTTCTTCTAGAGTCAACCCCTTCTCGTACAATATTCCCTTAATATTCCCTCACTGTAGTTCTTCTTATATTTCTCTAATTATACAAATTTCTCCCGTGGTTTTTCCTCATCAAACATTTCCCCGAAAGCATGATATAATTAATTGAATAAATGCTAAGCCTATCATTTTCATTAGGTTTCATTGAAGTGTTATACTGAGACAATTGGAGTAGGTGTACAATAAAAGCACACATGTAAGTCCATCGGTTTCGTCAGTTTTCATTGAGCCGATGATTGAGAAATGTCCGAGTCCAAATCTTACATACAACTTCGATGATTGCTGGTGAAACTTGGATCTCAATACAAACTGGTGACATGGTTTGCGTTACAATGTACATTACCTTCCCCTAAATTATACTTTGCACTGCGACATTGCGACAATAACCCCTATGGTAATCCCACCCCCTAAATTATACTATGCACTGCGACATTGCGAGACTGTGCGTGGGAACCTCCACCTACTTTATACTTTGGAACAATAGGGGTTGGTACCTCCCCTAACTTATGCCGGTCATACGAAACACAGCAAAAGACGCGCAAAGATGGGCAAAGACAGGAAATCTTCTCATCATCATGTGTAAAATATTTTATCTCATTGAAAACTGATGCAGAAAGTTCCTCGTGAATATGTATTTTATATGTACATATAGTAGCTACTGGAAAAAGATCAGTGCCCAAAGATGGTATAGAGACGTTATATGTTTACAAATATTGAAAAATATTTACTGTTGATACAAGATTTATATTAATAACAATATAAGCACTAGTTTCTCTATGAGCTGATCCTTCTTTTCGTTGTGTAATTAAATATTTTACATACGGAGGTTACTTCTACACTCCTTTTTCTGACAGACCATAAAATGTCCTCGTGTAACTTCCTAACAATACGGTAAGTGTTAAGAGAAGGAATAAGAAATCAAAGACAGACAAAAACAATATACACTTACAATACTATAAACTATTTACTATCGATACAAAATTTATATAAATAAATATATAAGAATTAGAAAATGATTGCTTTGTCTACGTGTTGATCGTTCTTTTTAATATCTATATTTAGCTCATTTAACATAGCCAAAGTACAAGGACAGATACGTTTTTAAACTTACAATACTGGAAAATGTTTACTGTTGATATCAAATTTACGGCATATGGTAGTAAAGTGCTACTGTAATCAGATTATAATCACAAGTAGCTGAGTATCTTTAACCACGCTTCACAGTTTCAAGTGGAACTAGCTGGAACAACAATCTTTGACCACACTTCGCAGTCATAATGCACTGTTGGGGAAACAATGTTTAGCCAAACAATTGAATCATATGCGCAGTTGGAAGAAGAATCTTTGGCCACACTTCACAATCATAAGCGCAGATGGAATAACACTCTGGATCACATTTCACAATGATAAAGCTCTGTTGGATTACCAATCTTTGACCAAACTTCACAAATATTGTGCGCCATTGGAATAACAATCTTTGGCCACAATTGACAATCATGAAGCACCGTTGAAGTAATAATCTTTGACCACATTTTAGAATCATAAGCACTGTAAGGCATAATATATTTTGACTGACTTGGCGCGGATGGAAGAATAATATTTGACCACCCTTCACAATCAAAAGCACAGCTGGAATAAGAACCTTTGACTACACTTCATCAAGCACATTGGCAATAAACATTGACCACACTAAAAAAAGATACAGAGACGTCATACACTTACAATACTATAAACTATTTACTGTTGATTATATATATATATATATATATATATATATATATA
>JAECUM010052012.1:0-18504 GCA_016617855.1 Megalonaias nervosa | reverse complement strand
TATTGTTACGTGTAGGCTCGTACAAATGTAACAAAAGAAAAGAGTGAAGCCAACAAGCTTTGTAAATTTTAACAAAATAATTTATTTCCCTAGAAAACAATGTAAAAGTAGGAAATAGGACTTAACGGTTTGTGAATATAATCCAAAAATTAATCATAAAGTTGAAAAATATAAGTCCTATCACTAAACAGTTCTAATTTAATCCAGGTTCGAATCTCGATGAAATTCCAATATAGAGGCGATGACGTCAGATGAGGTGGTTATACTGATGGCAATAGATCCTCGATTGAATCACAGTTTATAATGTTTCCGTTTAGAATTCCAGAATAAATTTCCACTGAATGTCTTTGTCCAAGTATTTTATAAAAAGAAGAAGCACTTGTGTAGTTTTCTAGAGAATGAATTATTAAATTCCAAAAAATAGATGAACTTCAATACAATCTGGCTTCAACAATAAAACACCTTGAGCTCTGAGGTGTAAAAATTACAATTGGACTAATCTACTACCAATTGGCTGTTTTAAGCCTCGATTTTAGATCACATGGTGGCTCACGTGACAGGCTACGTGATTTCTAATTTGAACAGTGCAATAAAAAAAATGCCATTTAGCACGTAGCTAGAATAGCCCTATCTAAGAATCAGATTCTCACGCTGGAAATGAATTTAAAAATAAAACTGTTTACAACAGAACTAACACGTAGGCTGAAGATGACCTTGGTAATAGCCAATCATTTTCGCGTAGTGTTTACAAAATCTATGAACCAAAGTGAGCTAAAAATAGTGCTTAAGTTATACTTGTGCGTTCGAAACAAACTGAATTTACTGGGAAAAATATCAAATCCAGTAAAAATAATCATTACAATAAAATATAATGAAACAAAAACAAAATTAAAAGAATTTAAAACCAACACACAAGCAATTTAATTACATATTCGTAACAATATATATATATATATATATATATATTGTTTTAGTGTCTGAGACCCTGTCAAGTATGCTCAAATGCATGCTGTTATGTTACTAACATATGGGACCATGCGAGTCCATGGTCGCTTCATTTTTACTCCGACACAAACTTTGTCTTAATGCTATAATATCCCAAAGACTGAACAAACTGTACTGTTTGAGAGTCATTGAATTGGTCGGCTATAAAGACTGGTTCACAAACTGTTTAAGAACTGTATCATTAACAGATTTTAAAGGTCGTAGTATCATTGGCAGACTTTAAATATTGTGGTTAACGAACTGCTTGAAGTCGGTACCATTCAGCAGACTTGATGGTTTGGTTTGTGGGTTTAACGCCATATTTCAGCACATGATAGGTTATTTATGGCGGCCAGATTACGTGGTGGAAAAAAAACTCCAAGAAAATCTCAGGGAAGAACAACCGACCTACGGGAAGCTACATGTAAGCTTTCTCGCATACCCAAGTTGGCCGAGCCGAGATTCAAACCCACGCGCGCAGAGATGAGATGTCGGTTATCTGTAAAGGCGAGCGATTTAGACGACTCGTCCGCCCAGTGCCCCTTTTAACCGACTTGACTTATATATCGTATCCTATAGCTGGCCAACATGCAGATCATAGGTGCTAAAAGGAAATTATGACCCAGATATTCAAAGAAATCACAAAGCTAACTATCATGTTTCTTGTTGTTTGTTTATTTTAAAAAAGGAGAAAGAAATCTAGCAATAATTGAATGTTTGGGTGTCTCGACGATCATCATACGTTTAAACTTCATCTTGAATATCTATAAGTGTCTCAAGAAAATTTAGATCGGACCTGTAGGTCTAGAAAAAATTGTTCTTAAAAGCATAATTAATGATTCCGCATGTATTAAGCAGCTGAGTTTTATATTTTTATATTTTATTTTTTTTATATTCCAAGATTTTTTTCTCTATTCATACCCCCCCAAAAAAAAAGATTGCTAGTGTGACCTATGTGCAGTGTTGCATAGATTACTCTTGAATGGTTATGAATTAAAATTACTATAAAAATTGTAGTAGTTATTTATAATTAAAATTACTCGGTTACACTGAAGTAATCAATTACAATTACTTTTTTATTTGGGTAATTAGATTTACAATACTTCTGTTCAGTCTGTCACAACTAGCAGTTCTTATTGGTTAATTTACATTTTGCACAGAACAATGTTTTCCGCATTAAAAGAGTTCAACATAACAGATTGAATACAATACTGTAGAACTATTTTTTTTAATGTAAAGATTTTTTTCTTAAATAGAACAGTTTCTAAAATTTATAACTAGGTCAAAACAAATTAGAAATTAGTAAAGTGCTTGTTTTGCAGCAGAGAAACTTCGCGAAAAAGTCATTATCTGATACCTTAAGTACAGAGATGCTGTCAGGGTGTGCGATTGCGTGAATGGTGCAAAATTTGTACTAATTCGCACACCTGGAGAACAGAGATGCGCCAAAAACTCCGCAAATTAGTTGAAAGTCCCGCATATGAAAATGTGCTGGGCGAAGTATACAATTTTTATTTAACCGTTCTTGTCGTGCCATCTGCTTTGCGGGTAGGCAACTATTTACACATCTAGGTTAGGTTAAACAAAATTTGATTTGCACATTGTGCCCTGGAATAAGCATTATGGCGTAATTTGAACCCTCCATGAAAGAAGTTTTACAAATTGTTTGTTTAAAATTCGGGCTACCTTGAAAATCCAAAATGTCTGATTCCCAGTGTGGTTCATTACGTTTTCGTTAGGCAAATACTGGCTGACGATAGTGATGATGACAATAACTTTTAAAGTTATGAAGTATATCGGATTACTGGAGCTGGGAAATTGTTAATGGAGATACCAGTGCGTGGTTTTGAGCCCGATAATACGAGGCAGCTGTACATATTGGATGGACAAAAATAGAAGACATGACGGTTAATCTCCCTTTCAGCGGTATTTCGAAATTAAATGTAGAAAGGGCAGGATACTGAGCCTACTTAAAATACAAAATACAAACAATTTAAAAGTATAATACAATTTTCATTTTTTTTTTTTAATCAATCGATTTAGCCCTGCGGATCATATGCTACGAAACGCAGGCCCGACCCTTGGATGTGTGGGGCCCAAGGCAGCAAGCGATGAGCGCGGGGCCCCAAGCAAAAAAATTGCATTGCGGAGAAGCGCGGGGCCCAAGGCGGTTGCCTCGTTCGCCTTGCCCTATGGCCGGGCCTGACAAAACGGAGACCATACATCCATATATTATATAATTCTATTTTGGAGTGGAGTCTGGTCATCGGGTCTTACCTATTTAAGAAATAATGCCTTTCAAGTCGTGAAATGTTTGGCAAGAGAAACATCTATGTAACGTATTTTTGAGTGATATTTTTATTGCTTTTTTGTATCGCCTGGACTTAGTTTGGGACTATAATTGCATTTTAATTTAAGTCCCAACAAGTAATTCTAGTCGCAGACTTTACAGCCCTGCATAAGGTTTACCTTCTATCTGCGACCCACCTTCTGTTATAGAGTCGCTCTATCACTTGGCCAAACTCGCTATTCAAACCTTTGTAGCAACGATTTGCGTAACGCTATTGCACAGTCTCTCCTCCTATTTCGATGCTGTTCAAGGACACGGTGCACAACGGGGCGTTTGCATAATAGTTGTTGATCTTACGAAACGTTATGTGACATCGCATTATGTAACTTCAATTGAGTTTTTTTTAAAACTGCGACTGAAATCGACTGTGTTAGAATAGTAGTGGATACCGGGTAATCACAATAACCTTAACATATTCATGGATCTCCTGTCGAGAAATCCTAAGGTATGGACAGAATATTTGAATAATTACACAATGGTTACTGACCAACGGTCGGTCGGTGCATAACGAGTTACATTAGGTAACCCTTAAACTGTTAATTAAAGGCAGTGTTTTGCAAAAGTTAGCCTAGGCGGAGTAGTCGTTTAGATTCAAGGATTGACCCCAGAAAACGGAATCACTTAAAAGCGAACAAACATATAAAAACTAAAAACACTATTTTAATACGTTTTAATCTCTCTCTCTCTCTCTCTCTCTCTCTCTCTCTCTCTCTCTCTCTCTCTCCACGAGTGTTTAAGCAAATATCGACGATTCCAACATACATAGATCCACCCGCATGATCTGTTGAACACATTCTACATATGCCGTTGTCGATATTATACCACATTTATAAGACACTAACTGTTGGGGTGGGTTGGTTTATTTTTTTAACGAGAATTACACTGTCATATTGTTTCATAGATTTCCACCATATTTTCCAGATCTGCGTAACCAATGTAAAACGTACGCTTTACATAAAAATTCGACTCGAGTTTCTTTTTACAAACCAGATGGACCAGAAACACGTTTCTATGTTTGTCTATGGATCGAAAGTGCATCTATTTAGCGTAACATAGGTGAATGGACAACTTTATAACACCTGTTTCGTATAGATATATAGATAGGGAGATGGGTGCATACAGCTTCATTCATATTTTTATCCCACCTCAATAAAACTGTGGCAGGTTATTGTACTAACCCCCACCCCACCCCCGCCACCTGCATACACCCCCACCCCCATCCCCGGCGATGGCGACACAGATAAAAATATGTACATATGTACCTCCTCGCTAAATCTCAGTCGTTCTTCATAGATCGAACGTAACAATCTTGAGTGTGTTTTTATAGCACCCACCCCTTGGGGCGGGGACTGAGGGGGCTAACTTTCACAGACATGTACATTGCTTGCACTTGTTTGGCTAAGTTGCGTTTATCTCGAGTCTTTTGCATACTGTATAAATACAGTATTTTAAATAATACATTATCCTTAAAACGTAAAAAAAATTGTCCGGACTACATTTTTGCTAGGAACATTCTACGCTTGTTTGTTATTGCTTATTTTGACTATATTTATATCAGTTATGTAGCCCCGGGTAGCCGAATGGTCTAAAGCGCTCGCCTTTACCGATCACTGCCATCTCACCTCTGTCCGCGTGGGTTTGAGTCTCGGGGCTCGGCCAATGTGAACATGTGAGAAAGCTGTCATTAGCTTCCCGTGGGTCGGTGGTACTTACTGTGGGGTTTTCCCGGGTCTTCATTCACTACCTATACTGGCCGACATATATAGCCTATATTTCGCTGAGAAATGGCGTTAAACCCACAACAACAGCAACATCAGTCATGTTCGATATTTGCCATTTGCAAAATTAAACCTATTGGCATGCTATGTAGCACGTCAGTTAATAATTAGTGGTGATGATTTCAGTTTAGCAAATGAAATTATTTTTGTCCATTTTTGTACATTTTGTCGGATGGTTATTATATGTAGTACGATGTAACTGTTGTTACGTTGTATAATGCTTGTCATGCATCGCGTGTAGAATATCAAGTTCTATCACATCATGACATGATATATGGTACACGCGATGGGTCCGATGCATTCGAATGTATCTGGGTTTTAAGACTTTCAGAGAACAAAATAAAACTGCGTCACATTCGAAGTATAGTCTCACACTGTTGATTATCATTTCATATGAAAGCATGAGACGCATGAAATAATTGACATGAGTTTTATGCTAGTCCTTTTGAATGGAGACTAATTTTCTGATGGATTGAAGCTTTACTACAGTTCGACACGTAAGCTTGATCAGGTGTCCCTTTTTAACTGATGACATCTGTTTGACAAAAAAAAAGGGATTGCCAAATTGCTTTGGTGATATTATGTAAATATGGTTTCAAATTTCGCTTGACTTGTATTAGTGCATTCTTCGTGATAACAGGCACGTATTACCAACTCTTTTACGTAATATACCTTTTGTTGGTTTGTTTACTTGGACTGTAAGTCATATTGACTCTTATCTTGGTTTTGTATGTTTGTTTTTGGCTGAAACAAGGGACAAATGCTGTTCTGAAATATCTATTTTGGAATTAAACCCCGTTTACATCAGGTAAAATCATTTGGTATACTCAGATCTGTTCGTCTTAAAAGTTCTGCAATCCTCTAACATAGTATAATTTCTTAAAATAATCTTGGAAAACCTTTATAAATGAACTGTTACGTTCTAACTTTGATACATATTTGTACCTTAAACAATACTGGTGATTACGTACTTTTTTCTCTCGATGCAAATCAAATCTGATCCTTAAACGATACCGACGTCGTTGAAGGTCTGCATTTGCCATCCAGGTCCAAGGACCTATATGGATAAACATAAAACAAATTACCTGTTCCAATGATTAAGGTTTATGTACATTTTTTGGTAATTAAACCGTACAATTTGGCCGAATAACTTTAAATAAGCACAGCAGAAATTATACATTCTAAATTCGACGTGATGGGAGTACTTGATTGTAATTACAAATAGGTAAGAAGATTTAATCAACCTACCTTATAAATAATTTAATTTCTTCAAATTTCCGTATCAAGTCATTTTAATTAACCCTTTGAACATATAGGAGCAAAGTTGAGCTTGCTCATCCGTGACCAATATATTTGAAACACACGACCATTATTGGTGTCGCTCTGTACATGAGAGGGGTTGTTTCAGAACGATTTTAAGATGTTTTGGACTTGTGAAGTTTTAAAAATTAGGACACATTCGATTGTTTATTCTAGATGGAGTTGATTAAATATGTCTACCTATTTGTAATTATAGTAACGTAGCCATGGTACTCCCATCACTTAGAATTGATTAATCTTAATAGTTTATAATTAATCTAAATAGTTTGTAATTAAACTAAATAGTTTGTGCTGTGCTAACTTGAAGTCATACAGACAAAATACACGATGACCGAAAAGGAGGCAGACGTTTTAAGGCTAGGCTATCAAATAGCGATTTTAAGCGCACCACACACCACTACGTAGTAGAGAAAAGCAGTATTACCTAAGGTGTCAAAGTAGGGCGAAGGCATCAACGAATATAAAAGCATATACATACCTCTCTGCTTCTCAGCCAACAGTTTGGAGCAAGTAGCAAAACACATTTTCTCTGTGAAGCGTGCCAAGGAGGCTAATTTTTTTTTTTACATGTATGTACATTATTTGTACATTTTTCAAGAATAGGATTTTAGTTCACCTAGTGGCTTTTTGACCGTGTATAAATTGTTATACGTAGAATCAAAAACCTATGTGAGGTTTTATATTTTGAGGACTACTATATTTTCATCACAAAAGTAGGTCGCTGTGGCCGATATTTCACGTTTCACTGACTTTTGCTAAAATTTTGTGTTTTTACGTTTATTTATTAAGCATCGTTCCTATAGAATCATCAAACTAGGCCTAGATGATTACATTAATCTCCATTAGCATTACACCCTCACATCCAAAGATCACTGTGACGTTCATTTCTAATTTTACTGGTTTAGCAATTAGATTATGTTTTTCCGTCTTGCTCATGACCACATATTTGTTTTGCAGCCTATATGGGTAGTTATACCTGGAATGATGCAACTTGAGGAATGCATCTTGATGAACACTGCACACCTCCATCTCAAACGTATGTCACTGTGACCGATGTTTTACGTTGTTTTAGGGGCCCCGAGTGGCCGAGTGGTCTAAAGCGCTCACCGTTACGGATCATTGCCATCTCACCTTTGTCTGCATGGGTTCGAGTCTCGCATTCGGCCAGTGTGGGTATGTGAGAAAGCTTGCCAGTAACTTCTCGTGGGTTGGTGGTTCTTACCGGGGTTTTCCAGGGTTCTTTCCTCCACCATTTATACTGGCCACCACGTACAGCCTATCATGTGCTGAAAAATGGCGTTAACCTCTACTACAACAACAACGTTGTTTTAATTGTTCAATCTATAATTACTAAACCAGATAATTATATATTATTGACACACCCAAAAAAGTAAGGTCACTGGGACCTATATTTCATAGTTAACTGGCTTGGGTGTAGTTTTCTGCATTTCTGATAAAGGATACATCCTTGTGAGACTACTCCCTTGTTGCAAAAATATGTAATCATGTCCTGTATTTTTACATCGGTTGACTTATGTTTAATTTTTCGACTGATATTCATCTCTCGGTTATTTTTCATACTATAATTATGGAATTGATGGCGATATTCATATCTGCTAGTACCAAACTCCAGAAAAAAGTATATTCAAATTCATCTATATTTTTGCTAGTTTTGGATGTTGTGGGTTTTTTTTTCCCTCAGCACGTGACCAATTGAAGTTTTGTGATGTTAGAATCATGAACCCTCGCAATGGGATTCATTTTGATCAGTACTACACCCTTTTGGGAAAAGAGGTCATTGTGACCTATATTCATGATTCGGAGACTTCGTTAGATTGTTGTGTTTGAAGTCCGTTTATTGTGTATCGTTTATATTAGAAGAATTAATCTTGATAATCCTGTAGTTAGGACTACATCTTTACAAGCAAAGAAGGTCACCAAATATGACTTGTATAGTATGCCCTGCTAATTTCGGTTCCGTTTTTGTGCTGAGCTTTTGACTATAGGTTTTACCGTACAATATACAACCTATCATACACAGAAGGCCGGTTCTGACCAGTGTTGTTGTAGGTAGGAAAAAATGTTTATTCGTTAGTAAGCTTTTCATGTATTTTGTGATAGGTCACCCTCCAACCGGTTAACTATATATTGTACATGTCAATGCACATAAATCAGTTGACTGCATGCTTTTCGTGAGTGGCCTCAGCTATAGTGGCTAATCGAGGTAATTGCCCATTGTGAATTATGCTTCTGATACTTGTTGTCACTCGAGGTTTACTCAAATCTGACTTTCATCTGTCTGACCTACATTCTGGCTCTATTGATGCATCTTAGAGTGTTATATCACGTTTGTTTACTTTAAAAATGACTTATTCCCACCTTAATACCCGAAGTGGAATCAGTCTGAATGTAGTGTTTAGTTTTTAATTTGGGTGGATTTATGTATTTAAAATGTTCAGTGGAATTATAAAGCGCTCATTAATACTTCTTGTACTAAATAATTAATTTGGAATTGTAGTGAGTTTAGTCAAGGACATTTTGGATCATATTATTGTGATAGATCAAAGGACTGTTACCATCGCCACATTTCAGGTCATTGGTACATTAGAACAGTGGATATTACAGGCAAATCAACGCATTCAGTATTGGAATTTATTTAGAAAACCGCTGGAATTCAATTGAAACTCTAAATATTTGGTCTTCTGATAGAACTTTTACGACTATTGGGATTTAATTCAAAATACTCTAATTTCTTTTTAAATATTCACTTTGTTTCCTAGGGAAATAAATTATTTGTTGAATTTTACAAAACGTTTTGGTTTTCGCTCTTTTCTGTTACTTAGTTTAAGATAGATTCGTAACTCTGTGTGTGTGTGTGTGGTTTAATGGTAAGCGAGAGCAATACTTCCAATATAATATCAACAAACATTAAAGTTCTAAAAATGTAATGAAAAAAATGTGTAATAAAGAAAAAAGAAATGGCGCAAACATACTGTTGTCAGGATTTCCTTTTTCTAAATTTATTTACTGCATGATAAACGGTGTTTACAGTGTCTGTTGGGACTGCTAAAAGACAGTAGAGGCGTTGATTACATTCTGGTTTGATTCCATGATGACACTAGGGTAAAATTATGAAAAGTATACGGTAATCATACAACATGCGAGTATTATGGCATTTGCTTAACCAATGTTCTCTTTCTCTCAGATCAAATTAAGAAAGACAGCATGTACCAGACATTTGTGCCGAATCCCGAGTCCTCTTTTCCAAATGGAGTAGACACGTCTTGCTTAAGGACCCATGCGTATGCAGTTAACCAAAGGCGTGTCAAAAGGTACATTCCTGACAACCAGAAGGACGAACTGTACTGGGAGAGACGGAAAAGAAATAATATCGCTGCCAAGAAATCTCGCGAAAACAAACGTAAACTTGATCAAATGAAACGGGACAAGTTTGCAATTTTAGAGGAAGAGAACGCATTATTACGCAAGGAAATCTGTGTTTTAAAAGCGCGGTATGGAATCCCAACAGACATAAGTATCCTTACGGACGAAGAGCGCGAAAACTGCTTGATGATTAACAGAGTTTCCATGCAGGATAAAAGCAAAGCTGTCGATGATGTAAACAATAAAGAAGAAATAGTTGACAATAATTCCCCAGAACATTGTAGAGTAGATAGCACGAATGGATACAATGATTCCGAACACAGTCGAAATGGAAAGGCCGAGTTAGATGCTGGACAGGGAGCAAGTTTGTACACACCGTTTGGTGGTGGTGTGTTGGCAATACCTTCACATGTACATTCCTTGCAGCAATATCCTTCGGCACATCCGGGCTACTTTGACACTATGCCAAACGCAATATCTTCAGGTAAACAACTTCCGGTAGCATACCAGTCTAGGCATGTGAAGCCAGATTCTCCGTGCAGCACTGAAAGTTCGAATAGTGATTGGATCTATCAGGAACCTTTTGACTTATCGATAAATGGTAGCAGGAAGTATGAACCTAATGGAAGAAGTGTCCCCCAATCATCTGAGTTGAACAAGTATGATATTTCACCTGATCTTCTTAGTGATCAGAATCGTCAGCTCAAGAATGAAAACGACGAAATTAGAAAGAAACTGAAACAACTTTCTGAGCAGGTTTCCAGGATGCAGCAGTTAATTTATACCAAGCAAGAACATTCAAAATAAGGCTGCTAAACAAAACATAAAAGCCAAAGATTCGCCGCAGATGACGTTTCCCGTACGCCTCTTCGAGGATGAAATGTCCCGTGGTCAGCTGCCGGAGTTTTGCTTTTGGGTAAAGCCAATCAGCTCCATTCGATAGAGTTCTCTGCACGAAATAATAATAATATACAAAAACTAAGAAATCTGGTAAAGAAATAATATTTGAACGTTTTGAGGGAGAAAAAGTAGAGTATGGATACACTGATTCCGAATTATATACATAATTCTTATCAGACCCTAGAACGTTCAGAATATCTCTCTCTCTCTCTCTCTCTCTCTCTCTCTCTCTCTCAACTTGCACCTATCATGCATAGTAGAAGAAGTAAACAGGAGGGGAAACAAAATATTAATAAAATCGAGATATCTGATAAATGTGTATCATAATTTTAATCAGGTTGATAGAAAAGGCTTGTGGTGTGTGTGTATGTGTGTGTGTGTGTGTGTGTGTGTGTGTATATATATATATATATATAGAGAGAGAGAGAGAGAGAGAGAGAGAGAGAGAGTAGTTGTGGTTGGACCCTTAGCCTTCTGTGTGACACTGACTAGTATGAATGACAGCAATTGTTCAAAGGGAGAGTGATCAATTACTTGCATTCCTTTATTATGCTCGTATAATTCATGTAGAGTTGTTTGAAGTAAGTAACTTTCGTTTTATTTTCTTACTGGATTGAGCTGGATTTGAATTCTTTTTTTGTTCAAACAGTCGGTCTTACTACATTACATAATGCGTAATAACAATAAAGTTACTTTTAATAACAAATTTGTCTTCATTTACAGCATATCATAACATTGAAAGAAGTTAAGTTTGTTACGTTCATATTTTCCTAATTCTGCTCAGATGTTTGTGTTTCCATATATGAAACCACACAGGGACACTAGGCAGAATATGGGTATGTTCTATCAACTGAACGTTTACACTATAACGTTGCCTCCCCCCCCCCCATTAAGTATATCTAGCGGTCATAACAAAGCAGTTATGCTGCGACAGAATACGGTCGTTTTCGTATGTATCTCGGTTTTCTAGACGCTGCTGTACGAGGTCACTAATCAAAGTCACGCTTCTACTTGGCAAAATGTCACTAGAGGTTTGCGGTATGTATAAAACTGAAAGTAACGATGTCTGTACTGTGTCGACACAGCAGAGTAAATCGTGCAGAAAACAAATCATTGTGCATTTGTCAAGACTGAACTTTGCATTTGTTTTCCTCCTTGAATGTCGAAAAAGTCTGAAATTTAGATTGTGTTCAAAGTAAATTGGCTGAAAATCGCGTTTAAAGAATGTCAAACTTAGTGATTTAACCCGTCTAAATATAGAGCTTGAGTAGGAGTAATATGATCACGCGATATATCCAAGTATTGTTCGAGGCCATAATAGTATGTAAGTCTCGCGAGACTGCGTTTTGATGGTCTCGGTTAATTTCCGTGATGATAAAATCTACATGTTGTTGCCGATCGATTGAAATAGTTTTATCATAATATCACAACAGTGGAAAGGCGACTGGTACGTTCCAACGGCTCATAAAATGCTATTGAACCTTCGGCAAGCTAATGACTGAGAAAGATAATTTGACCAATCACGAGCACACGCTGTGCCACGCGGAATCTCTTCCAAAATAGACAAGACAAGACTTTATTACACTCAGGTTGTAAAGGTTATATGTGTATATATGCTTATATATATATATATATATATATATATATATATATATATATATATATATATATATATATATATATTCGTTGTTTTCACGTGACGTCACAAAACGTGTGTACTTCCATATCGGCCATTTTGAGTTTCTAACCACGCAAACCAGCACCTTAGAACTTTGTTCTTTCTACGTAATTATGAAGGCACGTCTCATTTTGTGCGCAAGGATATAATAATACATCACACTCTGTTTTGTATGTCAACTGCACGAGACCAAATGCGTGACTTTTCTCCTTTGTTCTTCAAATAAAACATTGAAATTCCAACCATCGTTGTTATTCTTTCATAAACAAATAGATCCATCATAAACAGACGCAGAAACAAATGGATACACAAACAAGTAGAAACGTAATGATTTTCAATTTGCATGGACTGAAATCAATCATTTGGTTATAGTTCAAGTTAAAAAGCCAATCGTTAATATATAATTTCATATTTCTAGAAGCATTTCAAGAATAGTCGGTTTTGAAATTCGGTATAAGGTTATGCTCCGTTAGGCAAATGTTTCGTTTTAATACACTGAAGATGAAACTTCTTTGAACGATTATCACTTACATTCAATATCATCTTACGTCCATCATCTCCACCACAAACAGAATCTTTGACAGTACTTATTAAAATTGATTTGTCAGCTGTCTTTGGCACAAGCACATGTTTTCGCGAAAAGTATTTGTACTAATAGTTCTGGCATGATGCACATGCTATGAAATTTTACTTCCGTAACTATTATTGTATCCCGAAGATCATTGCCCGGAAATACTCTTTCAAGGTGACAAGCTTAGGGACATCATACAAAATATTTAAAAAAAAAACAACTATTGTCTGTTTGTATAAAAATAACAGCATTTCTATTTGATAGTAATATGCACGATTACGGTTCAACTTTACTTTTCTTTCTTTCGATATAAGACAGGGAACTTAGTTTCATTTTTATTTTCGTGCTATAGGGGCACATAATTTCAAGTATAATCTGTCTCATTTCGATTAAGTAAATATCCTTATCGGCAATTAAATCAGATTATTATCTTGAATATACGTGATGGCTCGTGTTGATAAAGGTTTGTTAGGGACTCAAAATGCCGGTGCAAGGTACACGCGCGTTGCATTGTGGGTATTTGCGTACTCAGTCGTGACGTCTGTGAAAACAACCCATATATAAATTGTGTGATATTACATATTGTTTAACAGGGTTTACAATATTTGGAAAGTACACTATTAAAACCTGCAAATATTTTCTAAGAGTCGTACGTTACCTGCAGTCACTGATTATTATAATTGTTAGCTCTGGAAATGTAAAAATGAGGTATAAATTTTGGTCTTTCATCATGAAAATAAGAACATGACAGAAGATAGTGATATTCATCCCCTATTTCTTGAGGCTGACAGAGTGTTCAGTATCTTTCATTACAGGGAACATTAGCCCACCTTCCAGTTACAACGGGAAATCTATGATTTGCAATTCTTAACTTTATTAAATTTTTAGATATTGTTTGGGTAATGGGAAATATATTTTTTTATAACTCCAAACTAGTTTTAAATAACTTTTAATATAGAGCTTTAGATGACGTATTGATATTATCTGCTCAAGATTACCTGTATTGATCTTTTAGTCGTTATTCTAGCGAATTTAACTTTGATTTTCCATACATAACTTAACACAACATCATCTAATATAGGTTTTACTACAAGTAATCATTTATTGTCATACGAATTGTCACCAAAATGTTTAAATAAGAGATAATACATACGATATTTTTCCTTCATAACCACTAACCAATTCAGCCCAATAGTTTATCATGCGACTTTTAATGTTGATAATTATGGGGAAACGACCAAGTTCGCCGTATAATCAATAGTCAAATCTACATTGTATATACGCATTTTAGAAAATGCATACTGTTATTAGCTATGGATAGTAGATTATTGAGACTGTTGGAGAAATTTTCATTTTTGTGAAATATAAGACCTGAGTGCTTATGTTGATCTACAACATCAATATTGACATTGCTTATCTTAATGTACATTTATGCTTTTTTTTAACCCAATACAATAATTTGTATTTTCTCTCTATCGATTGTAAGTTTCCAGTTATCGCAATATCTACTGAACATATCAAGCGTACATTGCATGGCAGGAGGATTATCTACAACAAGTACAATGCCATCAGCCACCCCATACGACTCGAGTTCGGACTCTTTAAGTAGGAACTATACAAGGTCAGTATGTTTGGAAGGTACAGAAGCTATACCCATTTACTAAAACAAAAAGAACATTCTAAGTCATTTAGGAATAAGGAGAACAATAATGGAGATGGATTTTCCCCTTGTCTTGCACCCTATTTTCAGACGAAAATAAAAGAAAGAAAATTTATTATTTACAGACACATGATTTGATATCATTATAAATACTTAAAATAACATTAAAGCATTTCCTTCTGATGCCTACTAGAGTACAATTTATGCCATAATCCAACTCTCTATACATTACCAAAGGCACTTCTAAAATCAGCAAACGTGCAAACAGTTACTTTTTGCATTTTCTATTAAATTCAATAAGGCTATGCAAAAGAAAATTATTGTCTATTGTGGAATAGCCATTCCTGAATCCAGCTGAGTCTCAGATAATAATTTGTTATCGTCAAAAATTTAGACACTTTAGTGTTGCTGTAAACACTTTACCAAACCAACTTACTAAAGTAATAAGTCAATAATCTGACATACCGGTTTTTGTCACCTTTATTTTTTAAAAATGGTACAATAACACCTTTAGTCCAACTATCTGGTACGTAGCCAAAATTCAGAATTGTATTAAAATGTTTTACATACACGTTTAGCATTACAGCAATTGAGCGTTTTATATATTCATTTACTACATTATTGATTAAACCTACTTTACTATGTTTTAGATTGCTAGCGACTTTTAATTATTTCTTTAGCTGTAATTGGGTCATTCAAACAAGAATTGTCGACAACATCACCCAATAAATGAACCCTTAAACATAAAATATAAAAAAAGAATAATGACATATAGATCACAGAGACAACTTTTTGCAGCTAGGACGTAGTACTTATCGAGTGCATCCCATTGCCAAGTTTAAATACAAAAGCTTAAAAAGTCACATTGAGCTTCTTTTGTCATGGTAATTACGGATGTGAATCATCATCAGTTTCACGGATTTAGTATTAACAGTGCCTAAGATACGAATATCGCAAACACAATTTAATTCAAGTCAATCAAGCGTTAAAGATGAGGCATACTAACCTACTTCTGCAACGATGGTGTAGTGCTTATCAAGACGCATCGCCTCACTAGGTTCCATGATTTTGGATCTGATAGTATATTCATAGAAAAACCTATTTGACTACGAGTAAACTCAAAACCTTAATCTAAGTATGGAATATGTCAAATGTAGGTCACAGTGACCGATTTTGCATGGACGTGGTACTAATAGAGTTGTAGAGAGTCATCAAGTTTGAAGATTATCGCATAAACAATGCTAGAGAAATGAACTTAATACACAAAGTGAACCCAAGTCAACAATGCGAAAACTGTGTCCAGTTATCAAACTTTGCATTGAAGATTTTGTACTTGTTATGATCTATCCCTTCATTAAATATCCTGATTCTATGTGTAACGGTTTGTATACATGATGCACAAAAACTATGTGGTCATACGCTAAACGCAAAAAAAAACCCTCGAAAAATGTTAAATGTAGGTCACCATGATCCATTTTGTTCTAAGGTACGGTATTAACAGAGGCGCACTCAGTCATCTTGATTGCTGATTCCAACATGAACAGAGATGGCGAACGAGCCATAAATGTTTCAAAACTGAACAAAGTCGGTGGCGCTGGAAATATGGACCACAATGACCTAGTTTTGTGATGAGGGCATGGTACATGTTAAGATGCATCTCTTCACCTATTTTCATAATTCCATCCATAAAATATGTATACAGGGTGCAAAAATAACAAAACTAGCTAAACTCAAGAACTTAAACAAGAATGCTCAACTAATGTTCATGGATGTACAAAGCTATCCCCCTCAGCCCCCTCCCTAGGGAGAAGATGCTATGAAGCCAGTTCCACACTGTTGCCTATGACCTAGGAACAAAGAATTTTTAAGATGCAGAGAGGGGTTGGGGTTGAGAGGATAATACAGTCGCTTCTCTCTACTTCTTAAAGTATACTTGGAGTATACACTGCCAGTATCCATTGACAAAGGAACGTGTTTGTTTTAAATGTATCAGCTATCAGCCTTTCACCCTGTGCAACAGAAGCGTTTTGATGTGAGCTAATTTGAGAAGCTGTTTGACAATACAACACCAAGAGGGACTCTGAAGGAGTTCTGTTTTTACAATACATTTTGACCGTAAACTGTAAGAATTCTGTATGTTTTAATAACATTTGTTTCATTTTCATTCAGTGGTGAAATATAGCCGCACAGTGCTGGTGAGCCGTAAAATCTAAAAATCTACAATCAACCAATCATTTTATATATCTGTTAAAGATATTTAAAATGTTTTACAGTTTATCGTTTTTACTTTCTACGTTTATTTGGACGGAATTATCTTCCTAAATTTTGGGGATGGTGGTGGGGTGGCGGGGGATTACCTTATTTTTGTATTTCCAATCTTATATTACATTTAATCGGCACTCTGAAATCATCTCTGTGATGAAGTGCCGTTAAACCCTGTACCTGTACATATTTAAAGTAAATAAAAAACACCATTCAGTTTGGGTAGGACAACGTATTTATTAAGTGTTATTTAACGTTTGAAACGTAAACTCCCATACAAACCTCACCAGAGGCCTGTTTCAAAACTTAAAAAAAAATAGAGATAACGTGTGCATATATATTGTTTAACAGTTTATCGACATATTTTAAGACAACGCCAGGGTATAAAGGTAGCATTGACTGAACTGTATAATTATTTTTATTTTAAATCTATTTTTATAAAAAAAAATATTCTTTTTTTTGTGTTCTTCCAATTATAACAGAACCGCCTTCAAAGAGTGAAACTCATTTTATATATTGACATATAAAGTATGCGGTACCTTTGAAATCGGAATGTTAAATTACTGGCTTGTCTTCATTGTGATAAATTAGAAGTGTAGATTTGACTTTTCAAAATGTGAAGTTAATGGATGTTTCTTTTACACCATGATAACGCAAATAAAAGAATACTTGACAAAAGCCAGTGCACTGAGGTACTTTGTACAGCTTGACAGGTAAAATAAAGGGGATGAGATTTTATGCAATTAGATCAGTTAAATAAAAAGAACTGTGCGAGTCTTTATTATCCTAAATTCTATTTATGTAAAACTGGAGCAAAAAGTAGTATTTTGATCGTCGTCTCTAGGATTAAAACTGTTTTGTGGATGCCTACGTTACGTCATTTAACAACGGCTTTTTTTCTAATAAAATACATCGACAAGAAAGAAAAAGATTTTAAGCAGATGTTGTTCATCAAGTATCTATGCACAACAAAATTCTGAGCTACGGGTTTCTAAATCTATCCTGAAGCTAAGTTTCTGCGTAATCGCCTGACGATTCCAAAACCGTTCCTTTTACCAGCTAGTAGAAAATTTCGGAGCCACCAGAAGTTGTTTATCTTAGGAAAATCTACGAACTTAGAAAAAATGTAGAGAATAACGATGATATGCTAACTGCCAGTAGACACTTTAAGAAAATTTCTGCAAAACGTTACCCTCGTTTTAAAAATTCTTGCAAAAGAAATTACGCACTTTAGAGTCTAAAGATCCAAAGAGATACTGGAATATGACAAATAATGTCGGCAAGAAAAAACCGTTTCAGAGTATTGCAATGCAAGAATTTGTTGAATATTTTAAAGAAATAAACTGAGTGAACACTGTTAGTGACAATCGTATAATCCCACAACTGGAATTCAGTTGGAAAAACAAATGGAATTCAGTTGGAACTTCATACGTTTGGACTTGTGATCTAACTTTTAGAACTATTTGGGATTTAATTCACAATACTGTAAGGTATTTTAAAATTTTCATTTTGAATTATAGGGAAACAAATTATTTGCTTAATTTTACAAAACTTTTCGGTTTTTCGCTCTTTTCTGTTACGTAGTGTAATACCATAGATTCGTAACAATAATAATAA
>JAECUM010052011.1:0-26807 GCA_016617855.1 Megalonaias nervosa | reverse complement strand
ATATATATATATTGGACTAAATCACTTACATAAATTGACGACATTTAGCATAACGAAAATAAGTCATTCAGTGCCACGTGCGAAGGCGAGGCACGAGTTTTACTATTTGGAGATACATACCGATAATAGTTAATACTTTACTTAATTAATAGTCATATAATATTGGACACAAACATTTATTGTGATAGACGAATCTTGTGTCTTATAAAGAAAAATAACTAAGGCCTAAACATTTTTGTATACACCGCTAGGGCAAAATGTAAACCTTCGACTGCATTTTTTTGAAATGAGAGAGAGAGAGAGAGAGAGAGAGAGCATACTTGTTGCGCATGCAATTTCATCTTGAATCTCGAAAAATGGGACCAACCAACGTGCATGTCATTTGCAGCTAACTTTGCATATTTGTCTTCAGCGTCGTATCCGAACGAGTGGAACTCTCCATTTGGTGTGAAAAGGATTGTAGTTGGCATTTTATCCTCCCCTCCACCACGTCCTGCTCTGGTTGCTAATATTTTGAGAGGGTCTTTCTTTAAATCATGTAAAAATGAATATGCATATCCTGAGTATGTGGTTCCAAAGTCAATGGCGGCCACCACGATTTTAGGTTCTCTTAATCTTGCTGGCCACATGTCGAAATGCTGTAAATTAAACAAAAATATAAAACTCTAATAGTTTGATAGATTTTATATGGATGGATAGATATAAAAAGATTGAAGTGATCTCCACATAAATATTTGATAGCATCGCGGTAAGCGCTCGTTATCGCTATAATATGTTTTATTTTAAAGAACGCGAGTAATCACCATAAGTGGAAAATTAATCTAAAGGAAATATTAAAGTACATATATTTACGTAGTATTCTTTATATTTCCAAGTTATAACATAATTTAATGAGGATGAGCTGTGTCTAATGAGGATGAGATGTGCTTAATGAGGATGAGCTGTGCCTCGAGAGATCCTGAACTTCTTTGTGAATAGTGTTCCTTTGCTGTCTTCAGAGACCGAATTGTTTTTACTGTTGAGTATGTGGTCTTCATCCAGAAATGACCATTCGTTGGCTTCATGATGTGTTATGTATATTTAATTTGTATTGTGTATTGGCTTTCCTCCATGGTTATATGTTATGTATATCTATACTGTGTGATTGACCTTGGTCAGTAATTGGGTTTAGGACCTACCAGACTACTCGCATGTGTTTGTATTCATTTTGTAAACGACATATTACTAATAGCTCATATTTCTCTATGATTTTAGATTATATATTAAGATCATTATTAACTGGAGGGAAACATGTTATAGATTCTGAGTTCAAGAACTAGAAATTAGAAATTCATTCCATTTCTTAACACCAGTCTTTAGAAGAATCAGTCTAAGCTGTGTTCAGTTGAGAGGATTAAATTTTTTTTTTTTTTAAATTATTCACTGGAATTACAAAGAGTTCAATATTTTCGGATTAAATCACTGTCTTGGAATTATTGTGAATTTATTCAAGGGCACTTTGGATTATATCATTGTGATACATCGAGACATGAAACTCTTCCAGACTACTGGCACATCAGCACATTCGATATCGGAATTCTTTCGGAACACCACTTGAATTCATTTGGAATGCTGTATACTTATGAACTTGTGATAAAAATTTAGGACTATTTGGATTTAACTCACAATGCTGTAATGTTCTTTTTAAATTTTCTCATGTATTCTGGTGAAATAAATTATTTGTTGACGTTTACAAACTTGTTGTTTTCGCTCTTTTGTGTTACTTAATTTAAGACCATAGAGATGTAATAGTTGTGATTCTGACACAAATTACACGGCATACCTGCAAAACATATATGTAACTGTATAATCTAATTTACATGAAGTTTCTAAAAATTTGATATAGATCAGGTGGAATAAGCTTTCGAGGTCATGAATTTAGCAACGAGTAAACATACAGATGCACCCACTTTGATTGAGGTTTACAGTTCACACAATTTTTCTCTTGTTCGGGGTATACTATATAGATCAAAGAGTGAATAAAATGCAACTTTCACTCCTTGTCACATTTTCTGGAAATATATAAGAGCACAAGAATCACAAATACAACTACTACTATAAAAACAAACTTATTGTATTGTAATAGACACAGAAGAATTGTATCGCACATTCCCCCGCGATCTCATTTGTTGGTTTCGTCTCACCCACCCACCCATGCCATAGTGTTCTAACCTGCCAGTTTTCGAAAGAACTCATCTCTCAGTGACGTCATGGCAACAACATTCCATTTATTGTTGAATCCATCATTTGATTATGCTTTTTCTTCTGGAGAAAACACAGTATCGGAATCGGAATCGCCATTTGGGAGACCAATCTCCGATCTTCTTGGCCAGGATAACATACTCCTTGCCGGGTGCTGAATAGTTTTACATTTGGTTTTTATAAAAACAAATTTCTGAAGGTGGTGTATCTATTTTTTACAAGAATTTGCTTTGCTAAAATTTGCTATCTGTAACTGTTTAAACCACCAGCTGACTCCATCATTTTTGGTCAGTCACGTGATTTTGTCAGTGCAAAGAGTTGAACAAGCCAGGTATAAAAGATAACGGCTTAGTGAGCTAGTGATTGTCATGGATTATCTTAACTGAATGAGAAAAGTAAGAACAGGTTCATTTAATTAGGTGATAGGATATTTATTTAACAGATTATTGTTATAAGGATAGCGAAAAATATTAAAGCGTATCGGCATAAGCAGATAGCGCATCGGCACAGCATAGCGTATCGACGGGTTCTCAAGCGTCGCAGGTTAAAATGATCGAGTAGCGCGACCGCTGCGGTAAACGGCCTTGGGAGAGCACCGACTCTAAGATATTTCTGATTGCTACACGCATTAACAATTTGTATTGCTTTTCTTCCACAAACGTCTTCAGGCACTCAACATCTAGGTTCCTTCATTTGTCTGTCAGCCGTGACAAATAATCCCTATCCGTTCGTCAGCAGACTTGTTCACTCTTTGTTTAGCTACATTTATTAAAGAAACAACACAACAGACGCAAAACAAGTAAGGACTATGTTCCTTATACCTACCCAATTAATCTTTAACCACACAAAATTGATCTTACGTAAAAGGTTTAATTTCAATTAATGGCTCCTGTGGCTTAATATATTTTCAGACCGTATTTGTTAGAGAAACACGTATTTATGTCTTTAGAAACAAGTAATACATATCAATATATCTACAAATGTGATTATCTGCTTAAGCTATCCAGTATATGCACTTAATAATATTACATGAAATGCAATTACGTACCATTATTTTAATTTAGTATATACTTCTTTTGTTCATAGTTTTGTTAGTTTTGATCCGTAAATTCATTGCATGCACATGTGCGTGTGTAGGTCAAATGACCTATAACTTCAAGCTCTTAATATCATTAAGTGACTCTATATGTTGCACGTAAAACATACATAATATGACCCTTTGTTTCATAGAGATGTACGTTCTTTACGACATAATGTATTTGATGTTCAAAAGTATTTAAAATGATAATATAACGCAAAATTTCCAACATGATGTTAATTTTCTGACTTTTTCCTATTTGGGTGTTAGTGTTCCAACGGCTCCTCGTTAACTCGGTTTTACGGCGATTTATTGCCTGACTGGCAAATTCCAAGTTGAAATGTTTTGTAACCTGAGTTGAAATTGTGTTTCCTGTCATAAATTTTACCAATAAAAGACAAAAAATGTATTCTAGGAATAAACCGTTTTAAAACATTCGTATCTGTCGAACGTAATTAATTTCCTGAACGAAAAATTGGGTGGGAAGTGGCTAACAAGGATTGTGCAAGATGGCCATGCATTTATTGATCAAAAAATGCTGATCAGAAACAGATTCCTATTGAAGTCGCCAAACAGCTACTCGCCACAGATCAAAAGAGGGATCAGAGACATTTGCATAAGATTATCACAAGTGATGAAACATAGATCTACTTTTGTTCAACCAGTTTCAAGAGAAACTATGTAACTTTAGATCCAAGAAAACGAACATAGTTCACAAATCGCTTGACGTAGTCGGACTGTTAAGATTATTTTTCAATGCAAAAGTGTTGCCATAGGTTATGTAACACTACTGAACTACACATCCATGAACCGGAACCCGAGGTACCAATCTACTCCATGACAACGCATCGACGCATAAATCGACAGCTTGATAGACTCCCTGAAGGAGCACAGCAACCAAACTTGATATATCCTCCATACAGCCGTAATTAAGCTGATATTTTGACTGAATCTCGTTATCAAAGATATGCAGATAGGCCAGCAATTTGAAGTTCACAGTGTGGTTGAAAATGTAGTTTTCTAGTGTATGAAAACCACACACAAATGTGAATAGAAAATGTCATTCAATAATTGGAAAATCAGACTGAGAAAGTGTGTAGAGGTGCATGGAGAGTACTTTGATGAGATGCACTGTCGTAATGTTGACTAATAAAGGACTTTTGCCGTACAGCGCATTAATATTCAGACAGGTTCAATTAAACAATATTGTGCATGACGTTGGTTCATGTGTTTTTATAGTTTGGGCCCCCAAATTCACAAATGTTGCTGAGAAGTCATGTGACAGTGATTTCATTGAACATATCACGGACAAATTTGCAAACTTTTACATCAGCACCATTATTTCTAAACTGAGTTGAGAATTATTTTTCCTTTCTTAAAAATCTGGGATGAAAAGTTCAGGCCCACAAACTGGTTGCAAAATCGTCTTGAATGGTAAATCCACGAACAGCTAGAACTTGAACAATTGGATCATAATAGTTGTGGATAAATTAAACCCAAATCCCTAAGTATTTCAATGTCAGAAACACTCCCACCCCGTGCACATGAAAAAATATCATTACGTTCAAGAAGAATTAGCTTTACCAAAAAATCTTAGGGATGCTACATCCATTTTGAGCTGATATAGTATATATTTAAGTTGGGATATTACTTTGTCTTTTCATTGTTCATGGTAACCGGATTTCTAGCCCTAAGAAAATCCATATATCGTGAGTTATCAGTTCATATACTGGATTACCATAACTGTGTTGCGAAGCACACGAGGCCTAACGATAGTGATATGCATGACGCAAGTAATACAATGCAGTTTCCCTGTGGATCTCAAAGCATTTCTAACAGAAATAGTACAGACCTTGTGGGGTGGGTGCCTACTGATGTTAAGTGCTTTCAAATATTTCATGCATTTTATTCGGCAGATAATAATACAGTATTATAGTGGCACCAGAACCTGACATTAATACATGGATACGAGTTGTACAGTTTTTAATAAGACAGTTATAGTACCATACTTGCATGCGTTGTTGAGGTGAACCATTCTAAGGGGCTTATGACGTATTTAAAGCACTTGGCAGAAAATATTTCAATGTTGCGATTGAGATTGTATGTGTTTAGAAAAGATCCAGGTATAGGAAATTGTTTTTAATGCTTTGTACCCACATGACAGGACCCATGAATAGAAAATCAACCTAGAAACTGTTAGGGTCCACACGCCAGTTTCAGGTTACAGTGACTGCAGGTGCGAAACGACGTTATTAAATTACACACTAACATAAATATACTCATCATTTAAACGATGCAATAGAACAAAAGTCAGATTTATACATAAAATCGTTGAATATTACGCATTGTTTGCAAATGCATAATTTTAGATATATCATCAGCTTGATAAATGGCTTTTAGCCACATTGTCTATAATCCACGAAAATAGGTGCCATAATAGAGGCGAGACGCTCTCGCTTTTTAATGGTCGCTTTTCTTTATTAAAAGCGGTCGTGGATAACAATTAAATGCATATTTAGCAAAGAGCAAGGGACCTCTTTTGTCTGTACGAATTTTATGTGAATCAGATTTGGGGCCAAATTCGACCCTTATCAAACCTTGTATGATACAAAAAGTTTACTATGAACACACTTCTTTTGAACCATTTTAAAGTCTTATATGTAATAATTAAGTTGACGCTATTAAGAAACCAAGCAGTTTATTTATATTTTGCCTTTAAATAAGACACTATTATAATAACAATATATGATTACCTGTCTTTTTTAAGTACAGGAAATACATGTCTGCTTTTGTCTGTAACCCGGTGTACATATTTTAGTTGTTATCCTCCTTTACATGGGCCAATAATCTCACACAGAAATAGAGTTGTCTTGCTTTTGTTAGCATAGACATTAAATTAAACTACCGGTTATAGTTAAGCAAGTCAAACGTAAAGGATGTCCTGGCCACAGTAAATAAATTTATGAAAAAAAAAGAGTTCGCATTATTTCTATCTAGCTGTCTATATTACTTCCCTATCGACAAAATATAGATAAACTATCAAAGGAGACTGGAATGATGCCTGATGTATGTTATAAAGGTGTAGCCAAATTCGAGTTTTAGTAAAATCATTGGAAGATACTGATTTACCTGCAATTACTCCACCTTTAGATTACAAGGCTGGAAGCACAATTGTTTGCGATAGAAACGTTACACTTGAATTTCGTCACCGGTACGCTATATTTTATTTCCTGGATCAATACACGTGACATAGAAAGACTTGAACGAACATGTACAGTCGCTGATTTGCAACCAAGTATTATCCAATGCGCAGTCACTAGGGAATATATACGTCATATCAGAAGATGTAAAATACATTCAATAAGGTTTTGTTCTGTTGTTTTTAATTCCTCAAAGACAATAAATAATGAGGGACTATCATAGGTTTTATTGAAAAACAGAACACACGTATCCAGAATCAACGAATATAAAAATACATGTCGAAAAACGAAACCTATCGCAGGAGTATAGGATCGGGAATTCTCCATGTCATCACGTGGTTATATCGTACAGTGGACAGTTTAATTATAGCACTTGTTATTTTGGTAACACTTGTTTGCAAGACCCAGCTAAAACTTTAATCAGGACGGAACAGAACAGCTTCATTGATTGGATGTAGCACATAGTCAATACAATATCCATGCATTATCGCATAAACGAATGAATTAATGCACGAATAACGGCGAATGAAAATCATGTACACATAAATCCCCGTGCGTGGGGGATGTTGGGGGAGAGATTTGTTGAATTTTGATGTACATTAAAATGAAAATAATTAAAAATTATATTGCTCATATATGTTATAATGGACTCATTTAATCTGTCCTCATTGGTACAGTCGGGTCATTGATCGTTAATATTTTAACCGAAATTTCAGCCATTGTCGTGAACGTTGCAAAATCAAAATAGGAGTGAAATGTTAAATTAATAGGAACAATTTTCTTATTCCACGCAGTTTTTTTTTTATTGTTCACTAAGTATAGGGTATTGGACAGTTTGAAGTGTTCATTTGTTCATAAAATGACGCATACTATGCGATATTATCACACATCATAATCGCATTCCATACGAATAGCATTTGACCCTTGGGTTCATGACTGTCTTCTGGTTGGGGAAATGATATTTACAATGACAAACGTTACAACAGAATGCATTTCCAATGCTTAGACTATCTGCCATTCTAAAATTTAGAACCAAGTTGGAAAGATCTGGTAGCCGTACTTGGGGTTATTAGAACAGTTCTTACTTTAATTTTTGACATGCTACAAAAGGACCTGAACATATGAGTCATTTGTTATTATTAGTACGGACTACTAAGGTATTTCGAGGAAAATGAGTATATTATGTGATCGATATGAGTCTTCGAAATCTCTTCCAATTCAAATAGTACTGATACAGAAGGATTTTTTTTTTCACCTGGGGCAGCTAATTTGATAAAGATTGGGGCCGATGCTTTCTTCAAAAGTGTTTCGTGAAAACTGCGATAATAGTCTGTCTTTGAACGATAATGCATATCTAATTTAATTGTGAATTATTCTTTAGCAACTGCAGAAGAAATAAACTCTCTCAATAGAACTGTTGTAGGTGACCACATTATGCTTGTGTTTTGTTCGCATTTAAAAAGTATGCAAATTTGAAATACCATCTAATTATTTGCTACAGAAGTTTTTCTACATTTTTTAACAAATTTACTTTACTTATGTGACTATATTTTGTTGATTTAACTAAAATATGTTATTAAAGTTTTTACGGTCAACAATAATACCTTACGTTTCCTTTCTTGTTCCTCTTCTTTTTTAATAGCAAATTATTGATGTGCTTGCGTGGTCACTTGGTTTTCAGCAAGTAGTGAAAACCGTATTAGGGGAGGGGAGTGACCTTTAAGGACTGCAAACCAAATCAAGAGATAACTATTACCAACCTTATTCTTATTATAAGTAGATTAATCACGCTTTATAAAAATTATCGAGTGGTTCGGTGACAATATTCTCTGATATCACTCAAAAACACTCTTTTGGGGAAACTAACAATTCATAAATCTCCGTTCTGTGAGCTTTGATCTGTGATAAATATTTACTAAGATTTAATTTAAACTGGATTCAAATAGGTCATTGCTTCCGTCACTACCCCTTTGTCCATAGTTAACGTGGATGCTGTCTTGGGTTTGTATCTGAACCAAGATCTGGTGCAACAGAAAGGATACGTAGAATAAATTTGTTCGGATATTAAGTTTAATACATCCTACTGCAAACCTCGACAAGTCAATAATTGCATTTTTTTTTTATTTAATGTATTAATGTCAGAACCATTTAATTCCTGCCATTGGAAAGTCTTCGATTTTGACCTCATGTATATTTCAAACCATCAATCATTCAACTATTTAAGATCGTATACAGTTCAATATCTCATAATAATTTCTATAGGTTTGGTTGTTTTTTGTTGTTGGAGATTTGCACGGCGTATCTATCAATATGTAAATAAATGCGTGTCTGTGCTTTTTTGTCTGTCTGTGTTTGTGTGTGTGTGTGTGTGTGTGTGTGTGTGTGTGTGTGTGTGAGAGAGAGAGAGAGAGAGAGAGAGAGGGTAAGGACAGAATGTGAGTAATTTGGTTAAGAAAAGCATAAATGTTTAATCGGTTTCATCAAAATGAAGTCACTGCAAAGTTAATTATAACCAAGATTTCTTTATTTTCCCTGTTTGCACGAACATATTCCATTTAAAATCTGTATGGCTTATAATGCAGATTTATAAAAGCGTTCAGTAAACATATGTGTGGTTTTTTTTTTTTTGGTTTTTTTTTTAGCGAAATACGTATGCTTTGTGCAATTAAAACCTGACCCCCACTCACAAAAAAAAGAAATGAAAACGTGATTAAAATATTACATCAATTAATAAAGTTTTGGGCATTTAAAACTTGTCTGTCAATCTCAAGAAACAAGTTATCAATTGTTCCTGGTGTTATTCTTTTTTAATTATTTGCCATGTGCTGTGTGTTCATCGACCACTCTTTCTAAAGCTATTCCAGATGCTGCTAACAGCGCCGGAAAATTGCTGCAAGGAATGGAAATATTCCACCAGTCTCAGTCTTTTGCAATTGCATCACCTCTGGATGATATTAATGTCACTGAGATATTATCTCAAATGGCCGCATTAAGTTGATTAAGTTGTATTTCGGTCAGCCTCACGGGAAAATATCCAGTTAACTTTATTGGAGAGGGCATCGGTGTGACCCCACACTCGTTTCTTACTGCGTTTTTCAAACTGATTTTCGCAAAGGCCGACGTTTACGTATAAAAAATGTTAGAGTCTTTGTCAGTTAACAATGCGTTTCTTCGTCGGATTTCTTCATTGATCGATGCCATGTCGCCAACGCCCGCGGAAAGATTGTGATCATTGATGTAACGCTCTGGGTTGTATTTACAACTATACGTTGCATCGCAACATAAATTTCACATAAAACAGGATATGTTGCAGAACTCATCATCGTTATCGTGATATACATCATTGATGTCATTAAAGAATTCATACATCAAATGTTTTCCTGTCCATGATACTGCTTGGAAGCAATCGCTGACAAATTGATGCAGCCTCATTAATGACTTCAAATGCTTTAGTGCCCGCTCAAGTTGATCCCACAAGTATTTCCAATCGATCAGCAATGACGTTATGGTCACATAGTCCACCTAGGCCTTTTCCTTGTTATTTTGTTGTTCATCCACATATAGCCTCCACACATTCTTCAGGTTAAAGGTGTTTTTTCATAACCTCGACCAATCTTGGGTATTTAAGTGCTTGTTTGCTTCTTATAATGTTTCTAATTGTTATTCTTTGAATGGGTCTGCCGCTTCTGCCTATTTTTGTCATGTACGTTTGCTGGTGAAAGTATAGTTAGCACATTGTTTTGGGATGTCGGTACTACACATCTCTGTTGCGTTGCTTGTCTTTTTGTCGCTTTTCTTGTTGTTGTCTTGGATATCCTTTCTTGTTCTCTTATAAATTCTTGTTTTTGTTGTCTATACAATTCTTGTTGTTCCCTGATCTGTTTGCCCGTGGATTTGAGGGTATTACTAGTTGAAGTATGTAGTAGTATACATTCTGTCCATCAATTGTCACCATCTTCAGTTCTTCTGCTCCTAAATGCATTAAATACTTGTACAATAATGATTCCACCGGTGGAATTTTGTTCAAGTAAAATCCCTAAATACCATTTAAGGAGATTCAGTGTCCATATGTTTGTCATGTATTTATTGCTGGTAATTTAAACAAATACTCTTTCCAGTTGTCGGGTCTGTGAAGATTGATATACAAAGTATTCGCGACAATTGCCTGGCGAATTTGTTCTTTAAAGTATTGATGCAGTGTTCGCACCCGCGACTTGTAGTCAGGTGACACGTTTGGAATCCTGTCCCTTGCCTCTCTAACGTATTCATTAAGTGCACTGAGCCTTTCGCTATCACAGCAAAGGTTTCTCAAATTTCTTCGACATTTTCTGTGACTTACATAATTGCCGCTGGCAACTGTTCAATAGTCTCTGCAGTTACCCTTGTGGCCCCTTAATATCCCTGGTGCATTTAGCTATCTTATTAACTGGACCCGGTCCTTTTTCTGATCTCCATTAGTGCTGTCACCTTAGCGCTGTTCTTGTGGCCTTCTTAAATTCCTCAGCAATTTGTAGAATTTCTGTTGTTGGTTTGACTAGCGTTGCAAAAGCTTGTTCAAAAACGAAGAGTGAGATTGTCTCATGCAGTTTGTCTTGACTGTAATATATTTTGGACACATTTACGAATGGCTTTAACATTGCGAATTAGTTCCTGGTGTTCACGAGCAGCTTTACGGCATGGCTTTCCATACTCTTCTGTGACATAATTAGCAGAAAGAGGAGCTTTTTCTTCTGACCTTTCGTTCGATTTTATCACGATTGCTAAATTGCCTTCTCCAAACCGGTGAAATGAATCGTGACATTTTATTTCTTCCACATGATAGAGTACCTGATCGACTGGGTCGTCTGCAAACATACAAGTACGCGTTAACCATTATGGATGTTGCCAGTAAATAAAAGGAAGCGGAGTCGCTGACATCTAAACATTCAGCAAGAGTCGCAGATGCGTTTAAACGTATTTATGCACGCGGAACATTAATTTGGCACGGTTATTATAAGTCCAATTTATCGGATCTGGCTGTGCTATTAACAAAACATAAGGCGCGGGTTTGTGTTGGACGTGTTAATATACATCGTGATAAAGCTGTTTTAGAACAATTTAATCGTATACTTGCAAAACTATAATCGGATATCAATATGCACAGGAGTTGTCAATGAGGTCTCGGACTCGCATGATTGGATTAAAATCTGATGATGCGATTCGACAAAAAACTGTCACCGTTACTTATAAAATGATTTCAGAACCACCACCGTTAGAACAACTAGGAGACAATATTGTTAGGTATTTATATGCACCAGGAGAATTAGAAGGCGGGCCCCTTATCGCTAATGACCCAGTAATGTCCACTGATTTATATACAGTTTTAGCCATCACGTTATCATTCTGCTCCTGTGGTCCACCCACGATTGGTGAAACTACCAAGTAGAGCATTTGTGCGAGAGGAATTGAAAGTTGTTACAGCGAATACGAATTTTCACTAAAATCTATTTAAGTTATTAACGTATATGCATCGCATCAGTGAATTATAAGGTGGTTTGTAATTGCATGATGTCCAAACGCGTAAGTGGTAATACCATCAGGAAGTATCAGATTGGTGTCATGCGGTGACAAACTCACTTTGGGTATCGGTATACACCCATTCGATGTTTCTTTGACCTAATCATATTTGCTGTGTGTTCGAATTCCCATTGCCCTTGCAAATACTTAACATACATATCATACATGAGATCCTCTTGCACAATAACCCGTGGAACTCCCTATGCTCTCTTTTTATTTTCGGACGCGTGTGGTGTAACCATAATCGAGTACATTTGGGGTCTCAGTAACACGTATCCTTCGATTGATTTAACCACCATTCGTCTTTAAACTTGCCAACAATGTTGTTATTCACGTTATTAAACAGTGAATGATCTTTCGGATAACCGCTGTTTTCAAATTTGTTCGCTAATGTGCTTGATGCAATATATGAATAAATATCATCGGTGGTTATATGCATCATCAAAGAATATTAAGCATCATGACACGATCTTGGTAAAACGGTTTGATCTTGTCCTAATAGAACTAATACATGAGCACCTTTGACAAGTTCAGCACTGACATAGGTTTTTTCAGCTTCAATTTGGATTTTTGTTTACTATAAACAGAAAAAGCTCCACCATCGAAGATCTTTTGGGATTCAAATGCCGGATCAGCATTAAGCCTTCTTATTCACTATCACGAATGAGGTCGAGTCGAATTCGCTTTAATAAATTCTTCATTGTCTTGCCTTGCCAAATACGAAATTTATCCATGAGCTTGAGGATGTCTTTTTCAAACTCATTTGTGGCTTTTGTGAGCAAATCCGTATTCATCTAGATATAAGGAGTCTTCCAAGATTGCTGGTACAATTCAAGCACCCAATGGACTGGACTTGTGTGCATTCCCAATCGCAAATGCAACTGCAGATTGCGTATCTGCACTACATACTTGCTTTTGGTCCTGAGATATGGGACAAGCTTGGTACATTCATTAAATCTGCATCCTGATTAATCTACGATTGTACACTGATAAGGTGATAACCAATCACGAGGCACTGACAACGCTTCTAATGCTAACTGTTGCTCGTTATGGGTGTGGTGAAGTTCTTCAGGGAATATATGTAGGCAGATAGGCAGAGAGATGCACTAGAGTCTATATATCTCAATGATCCTACACAGATAAGTTGGTAGATCGATAGAAAGACAAACATATATACAATTTTTACTGCTTTTCATCTATAGAAAAACTTAAGTCTCTTAACAGCAAGAGTAGAGGACTTTCGAAACTAGGTCTAGCTTGATACCAGAGGAAGATTTACACAGATTCTAGAAACGTTTCCGTATTTGGCTGTTTCCAAAGAACAAGTTGGATATCCAGATTAGTCCAGTCAATATATACTTTGACTTCAAACTAATCGCAAAATTATTTTGCTTTCGCATGTGGTTTATTGTTCTCTGAACTACATAGATGAAAATCTAGAATAATCCAGATGGTGGAAGACCATGCATTTTTCAAATAAAATTCCCTCTTTTTGAAGATTAATATGTGTTTTATATGTCCTACTTAGCTAATAACGTCTTTGACCTTTTATGTTCTGAGTTGCAGTTGAAATCAAACGTTAACTGCAAATTTTATGTTTTGCGTCTTTTGTCTCCAAATAAGTTTTTTCGTTGTGATCGATTAAGAGTCGGGCGTTTTGTTTCATCTGTTCAAAATCACAATGTATGTGGCTAAGCTCTTGTTTTCTGCGTCATAGCTCATACCAGCTACGACAAGAGAGGGCTGGAAAATTAATCTTAATAAACTATCATAAAATCGTCAATGTTTGATAAAATTTTTATGGATTACACAGAAAAAGATTTAGAGACTGTAAGATGTACTTATTTCCTTAAAAAAAGTCTTTGGAAGTCGAGTGTAAAAAGTTGCAATGCCTTTTGATTCTGACACGTTATCCCTCAGCAAGGTTTGATAGATTATGTGCAGGGTGACCACTGTTGTAAACGAATTTATAATTGTTTTGTATTAAAGTATTTCTGCCTTACAATTTTGAGGTTTGAACACAACGAGTTTAGTTTCTTGGCAAGAGTGGGCACGGTGATCTAATCTGGTGCCCCTTCATCAATTGGGCTGGTCTGGTATCTGTCAGTGTGACTCTATAAGACATGAAAGTGAGGAATACGTCATTTTCTGCTTCACTGTTTGCGTTTGGGTAGTTGGGTCTGGTAGATACTCGCCTGACGTTATATTTGTCGACAAAATCAATGAAATCTAATGAAGCGAATTTAGTCCCAGTGTCTGATACTGCAGTTTCTGGAATTCTCATCCCGCAGATGTGTTAATCATTCTAAATGGAGAGTTCACTGCGTACAGCAAAGTATGGACGTACATCTAGTGGACTGCTATTTATTTTATCTAGTCATCCATTACTGGTGAACGCCGTTGCAATCTGCAGTTGGTGGTCATTCACGTAACTTTCTTTTATTGGTTCAAATTTCCTGTCGGAAATTGGCCTGCATGCCTCCGTCAACTCTAAAAATACTTCCATTTCCTCTTCGCATGCGGCTTCCTTCCTGGCAATTTCATTCAGTGTTCTTACAAATTCCTCCACGTGCTCCCTGTTGACTGACTAAGTTGGTGGAATCATGTTCTTTCTTGGATTGAATTACTCTTGAGGGAGGAAGTAATCATCAAATTTTCTGCAAAACTTGGGGGTACTTATTGGCATCTTCCTCATCATCAACTCAAATGATTTAAATATTGTTCTGCTTCTTTGCCCACTGTATATAAAAGTGAACTTACTTGAACTGCCTCATCTTTCTCATTTACTTTGGTTGCGATCCAAACTCTCGCCGAATTCTGTTTCTTATATGGCCACTCCACAAGCTTCCCGAAGTTAAAGCTATCCCGTGCCTGGAATTTCGCCATTTTGAGTCAATACAAACCATCATGCATCTTTTGGGGTCACGTCTGACACCATGAAAACGATGGAATCTAAAGCTGCTATACTTGCAGGGTTTATTGACGCATGTACATAATACACATCTCATATCTTTCATGACGAATCGTGGCGCCCACTATATCTTAGGGAACAGTCCTTACCTAATACTGCGGCTACCACGGGGAGCAGTTATTAATTTGAATTAGAATGTAAACAAAGATATCACACATATGTCTAAAATCGTCTTTCGTCTTCTGAAATATCGTTAGTAGAAAAAGATAAAGAAAAACAGTGAAAACATATTGCGTACGTCCCTAAAAGTTGAAGTTTTTGTTGAAGACAATCTTTGCAGAGCGTGATTCAGACGTGTGAAGAATAAATCGGTTGGGCATGCTATTTTTAAACATCGCGTCCTAAAATTCTAATTGTACATCTCCAAATCAGGCATTGAATACTGATGCTTCATTATCTTACATCCAAATGTCTGATGGATGCTTTTCATCGATTTTTATTTGACTCATCTTAATTGGAAGTAGACAACTTTGAGAAAAGTGCTTCCGCAGCCAGAGGCACATACAATCCCGGGACACTTGGTATAATACGTAGCGGATAATATTGATCAGAATCCCACAACCTCGGATAGCCATAATACAATCATAGGATACAAATAATTGTCAATCTAACAGTGGATCCAAACTCTGAAGCAAATTTTGAGACATTCTGCGACAGTAGATGATCTCGATGCTCATGCAATGGCTTACATATATTTCTACAAAGAAAAGGGCATTCTCTTGCAATGACTTACATATATTTCTACAAAGAAAAGGGCATTCTCTTCTCCTCTTCAACATTTTGAAAAACTGCAAGCTCCTGGTGCACAAGATCCCAGCTGGGAAAGTGATCTTCCTTCAACATTCTCATTGTCAATTAAATCTCAAAGACCAGGATAATCAAGGATAACAATGATTTTGCAAAAAGTTGAGTTCTTGAACCTGTCCACCATTTCTTTTCTTCCTAAGGCTGGTATGAATCCATATGACATCTCATGTGCGTACTCAACGATTTGTGTGAGAAGAGGCTAGATATTACAAGGCAAACCCGTTTCTGAATTTTAATCAGCCTCTGTTTTTGTTAGGCCCTATGTATCATTTTTTTTAATGACTCTCCAACAGGAACCTGAGGTCAGTTATGCTACAGTTGGGATGATTAATCGTAGAAATGCGTCTTTTTGACTGTATTCGACGCCTTGTAGGTGATATAGGCCTGAAGGAACAACTCGAGACTTTTTATGACTTAAATGCTCCTGGTCTCATCTTGAATGGATTTCGTTGCTGCGGGACACAAGCTAGCCATTAAATAAGCTATTACATATCTTCAAAGGATGCTAAAGCCTGAGAAACGAAGGCCATGATGCACATCGAAGAAGCGATCACAACTGAGCAGGATTGTCGACAGATTGGTGAATGAGCAAATGTTGATTTAAAGTTAAAAAGCAGCATGTGTCCTTTCTAAATGACATAGAGCAATGGCGTTCCGACCAGCACACTAGTTGCCTTCCATGTCAGCCTATGCTGACATCAACACTGCCATGTAGAGATAACCAGTACTGAATATAAAACGAGCGAGCAGCGTAAGGCAGATGAAAGTCTCAGAACAAGAAATAAAAGGTATCACAAAGACACATTACGATTCCTTGATTTCCTTCGTGATTAAAATAATTTTTTCAGAAGATCGAATGGATCTTCCCCAAATGGATTCCAATCTTCAAGCAAATCAAGCATTGTCTCAATGTTGCATAAAGAGGTTACACAATATTGAGACAGGTATGACAGCAGCTGCCTCTGTCAGACCCAAAGAATTGGGAATACAAGTTCAGGAGTTCAATACAGGTCAGAACGTGTCATGGACTATTAATAAAAACAAAATCAACAGTCAGAGAAGCGGGGGACAAAGACTACTGTAAGAATAGACGGGGAAGCGATTCAACTTGATCCCCATTTGCTTTTACAGCACATGATTATTGGAGCGAAGAGATTTCTTGAAGATGTGTCAGAGGTTTTTTCCATCGTATTTTGTAATATCCCATCTTCTCTTTTTGACACTTAGGGTTTTCTGCAGTGAAATTAACGTCTAACACATCATCTGTACAATTTCACACTTTATCACCTACATCTAGTGCTGAGGAAAATCATAATCTACCAGTGAACATGCCAAGAGCAGCACTGGATGGGAGTCGGCAAAGACTTAGTTTATAAAGGTGGTATGTTTCTCAAGGTAAACTCCTTTCTGTTAAGACACATCAAGTATCAGCACCAAATAAGCTTATGAACACATCAGCTGCAAGACATATTGTTTTACAAAAGTGATGCACTTGTATTAAGCACGGATTGGCCTTTTCTGTAAGATGTGGAGAATGTTATGGCGTCTGTTGTAACTATGCGTCCGTTTTAAATAAAGCCAAAAAAAGTCCACACAAAGCAAACAATGTAAATATGAACATTTCGGTGAATTTTATCTCAGAATTTCTTAACCAAGAGTTTATACGATTAAAAGACTCTTTCACGTCGAATCTCAAGAACTAGTCTTATTTCAATGTACCATTCTTGCCAAACTGACCTAAAATAGGAACGTCACTTTCTTATTCATTTAAAGTCTTTATATGCACATCCTTACAAACGAGGCACTGATTGTGTGAAGCATCCCTGACATCGTGTATGATAAAACTAGCAACAAAAGCATTTAATAGTATGTCTTATTTACACCTTTATAAAGAATAATCCTGAGATCCCACCTTTACACAAACAGGACGACATCGATAATCAGACCAGATCATTAAAATTACCAGTTCCTCATAAACTATAGCATGTACTCCAAAACTGCTTTAATTGTCTCAGTTATTTATTTTTCTAAAGATCTTTCCTTTATGCAATGTAAATTATGTATGTATTGCACTATCACACTCATGATGATTGAGTTTCAACTGTAATCCTGTCCGGAATTTGAGAACGGGGTGGGGAGAGGAGGCTTTTTTAAGAAAATGTTTGGCGGTGAGCTCAGAAAAGTACTGGAACATCTTATCATAGCCAGCTAAATTATTATTTCATTTTTGGAAGCCTGCAACTTTAATATTCGTAGATTCAACATATGTGACAACTTTAAATGGATTATAACTAACTTCTCTTAGACAAAGAGATGGTACTCTCATATATATATATATATATATATATATATATATATATATATATATATATATATATATATATATATATATATATTCCAAAAGTATGATTTGAATGACTTTATTGATTCTTTTGAAGGAGAAAAGATTTTCCGGCTATGAAAGAATAGCAGCTTATTATACGGAACACCAAAAAATGAATATGAGAAAAAACTCAAAGGTTTAACTATTCGTCCTTTCAAAGATTTAAAGACATAAAGCATTATATTTAATCTGCCTTTTGTGGCAAATACAACGATCAAAGTGCTTAAAATATGATAAAAGATTTGGCCGAGTTTCTGATCGCTTCACACCACTTTTATCTCCACAGTGGCGATATCGCTTTTGGAACTACTTGTTTTTCTCGTTTAGGATATAGATATTTTTTTTCAAGCTTATATTTCAATATTGTAGCCATTTCATTTTTCTTCTTCTTCTTATTTGCTACGCCATTCGTTTCCCCGTTCTCCTTCACGGTGAACGGATCTTAACATCTCAAGTCTAAACAGTATAATACGTTTATATAATCAATGCGATGCAATAAAATATATACATTAAAACGAACTGTGTGCAAAAAAGTAGGCCTGAAGTATTAACTTTTTAAACAAAATAGTTTTCCACATAAATAGTGCAAATTGTCAGTGACATTCTTACATGACCTGTTTCTATTTGATATTCAGTGCCACCCATACAGCACCTGCAAGATTCAAGAAGGAGTGTGTATGTGTGATTTAGATTTTTAACGTGCTTTAACAATTTTTCAGTCATATCGCTACGATATCTGCAGTGTGACAGTTTATAGTGATGTTTAGTACTGGGGCATCATGCCGCAGACATGTAGCATGATGTCCCACCTAGTCACATTATCCTGACACCAGGCCAACCAGTCCTAACACTAACCTCTTAATGCTGGGCGCCAAGCGAGGCAGCTGTTAGTACCATTTTTGAAAGTCTTTGGTATGACTCGTCTGGGGTTCAAACCCGCGACCTCCTGCATCCAAGGCGGACGCTCTACCACTAGGCCACCGGAACGGAAGATTCAAGGAAAGAAGGTACAAGTTGTTAGGGAAAATTAAATCTAGTAATCTAGTGTTTTATGTATCAATTTTAACTCTCATCACAATCATAATCATGTTTGTAAACGATGGACAAATCGGAATTAGATGAGTTTTGATTGAAAACTAAAATTAAATGACAACTGAAATTTAAGTGCAGCTTCTGTTACCAGACTAGACTGCAAACTTGCCAAGGTTAAAAAAAAACACAAACAAACAACAACAACAACAACCCGACAAGGAACCAAAACTTTTATAGGTAAACTCCCGATCAATACAATCTTTTGTTTTTGTTATGCTCTGAAGTCTATCACATACGACCGCTCTGTATTATTCTATAGTACTAGAGTTCCAGCAGCGGAGCCCATGGTGTCTCAGTGGTCTTAACGGAGCCCAGGATCTCTCAGTGGTCTTAACGGAGCCCAGGGTGTCTCAGTGGTCTTAACGGAGCCCAGGGTCTCTCAGTGGTCTTAACGGAACCCAGGGTGTCTCAGTGGTCTTAACGGAGCCCATGGTGTCTCAGTGGTCTTAGGAGTTTGCCTTTACAGATCGAGACTCTGCTGTGACAGTGTGACTATCTGATGAAGCTTGCCAGTAGCTTTCCGTGTGTTGGTGGCTCTTCCCTGGTTATTTCACTACCAAACATACTGGGAGACATGTGTAGCCTATAATGAACTGTACAACAATGTTCACTGTATCAACAAGCGCAAGAAACATGTTAGCGCTTTTGTTGTTCAAGGAACTGTGTGTACATGCTTTTACTGGACAACGTGCGTGCACTTATCGTTCATGGGTTTATATTCTATCTCAGTAAAAACTATATCAAAGACTAGGCTAATAATTCGTTGTGGAGATCTTGGCTTTCGGTAATTCGAATGTGTTTAAAGTTAATATGTGTATTTATTGAACATCTACTCACCGAACAATTCGGGAATGGCAAAGTCTGATAAGTTCCACATGTAATTAAAGGGCTTAGTTTATCGGGACAGATGTCATAGTCATTGGCCAAAAAATATTGAAATCATTGATCAACATTGCAACTTGAAAACAGCAGTTGAAGGGCATTAAACGCAGAGAACACAAAGCCCTGTGCTTTACTTCAAAGGAATTGTGCAGTTTATTATAAATAAATAATACAGACTTCAATTGTTTTTAAACACGGATATTAAACCTAAAATTCTGTAAACGAAAATATTGATTTCCATATTACAACAGTGTCTCAGACGTAGAGCTATATCTGTGTTATGTTCTTTTGTTGGCATATTTGATAAACTGTTTTAGTTCAGATTTGTACTAACCAAAATGAATGTTTTCGTATATCAGGAATACCCAACTTGAAGAGCGATGTTACAGAGGATATATCACTTTCGTATTAAATATTTTAAGTGGTAGAACGCATGAATGGAATCTCTTTTTGTCGCCATTTTTCTTTCTATGAACTGTACTATGCAATAATCAAGCGAACCATATAACATCAGCCATTTAAAAAAAATAATTCTTGTAGATATAGAACCTATAATGCACAAATAAAATTTACACTGTAGAATTGTAATCGAGTTTTAATTTAAACTCTCTTCCTATATCTAAGGTTAAATATATACAGCTGGAGTGTTCTTAACTAATTGTATATTTTATTATTCTCTGTTGCAGATAACTCGTTCATGACGTCAAAAACCTTTGGAATTAATAATAAAAAATACTTCACAGTAGACTATTTTTCCTTCTTTTTTTCTTTGAATAGAACTATTTACATATTTCTTAGGAAATTTGTATATACACAGAAAGCATCGCTCTTTTCTAAAACTTATTTTTTTATCTGGTTGTTATATGCCAGAAAGTGTAAGAAACATCTATCCACCGTATTTGTCAGCATTTTTAATTCGCTTATTGGTCATTGAGGAACGTCGTTATTCTTGTTTCTCTGAGTATCATGTCGAGTTACTTATTATTTTCGTATTTAGCGGCACTTTAAAAACATTATCGGCTATATTGTGCCAAGAACATGAGAGATAAAGTGCCTTTCCAAAGGGACACAGAAACAACCAACCCAGACTAGCCTGGGCAGGATCATGATATCGAACCCGCGACCCTTGGATTACGAGGATGACGCTTAACCCACTAAATAAGCGCGGCTCCTTAGTTCGGTGTGCGGATATGTAAATCACAACAAAGGTTTTGAATCCTGGATGCAGCCCCCATAGTGATAGTGGTTGTCAAAAAGTAAATATTTGCATCGCTTGTATTATTTATGTCTTGTTTTGAACCCTTCTTAGAGAATACACAGTCCACCGAAAATGCTGAGCCTTTACCACTGAACCCACTTGAATAGAAACGCAATCAAGCGAACAGTATTTCTCCACACTTATCCGCCTTTGCAATCTACCATAACATTCAGATCGGTACTGGTTGAGCAACAACATCTGTCGGAATAACTCAGCTAAATCATCAATGTAATTAAAATTCTTTGTGCATCTTTATCTTCTATCTCAACAGACGTAAAATTAATCTATCGGTATTAAACAAATCTACAAAAAGAACGTACTTACCATAGTTCCATGGTAAATACATATATGTTGTTGTTGATGATTTTGGGTTTAATGTTTCATTTATTGGCACATCCTATGAAATAATGGTGACCTGAGTATTTGGTGAAGGAAGAAACGTGTAAGATCCCTGGAAGAACCATGAACCCACGGGAAGCTACTGGCAAGCTTTGTCACATATCCACGTTGTTCGAGACGTGTGAGTGATCTGTAGCCGCGAGCGTCTTAGACCATTATATATATATATATATATATATATATATATATATATATATATATATATATATGTATATGTTACTGCATTTGTATGGGAAAATATGAACGAGTTTTTCGGATGGAAATACTGCACGACCTTGGGAGTGCAGTATATCCATCCGACAAAACGAGTTCATATTTTCCCATACAAATGCAGTAACCTTTCTATTATTTGCTCATTTTCTTATTCTACCCAATGCTTAGTTATATAAACAAAAATACACTACAAGAAACAAAGTAACTGAATGTATGCCGTATTCCAAACTAAACACACAAGCGAAGATTCATCTTTACACAACAACAACATTATTAACGCGCATACAACTCCGCCCAGATAAATTTTAACTTAGTCGCGCGCTAGACATGACTTTCGAAAGAAAACGGCGTTTTGGTCTACTTAAAATTGAAATCTGGAGTCATATTGTGAATGAATGCGCATTGCAACAACTTTTCCATTTGATATGGAATGAAGAAATTTTGGTATTTTTGTCGATTCTACGAAATTTCGTGATTATGAACTAGATTTATCTGTGCCAATTCTACCTGAAGTACATCGGATTGCAGCAGCGATGGAACAGCCTGTTGACATCTGCAAGTGTATTTCTGTTCTATCATTGAATGTTTGAAATCATAATGTGGAAAAAATATGAAGTCTTTTAATTGCAGTTATCAAAAAGACGCTATGGAATATAATGTTTATTTCATTTTGAGTACAGTAATGAGGATGTAATTACACTTGGAATATAGTCGAAATTACAGTCCAATTTCGAATTGTGTAATCAAGCTTGAGAACCCATGACATGGCTCATGTAATTCGGATTTGCAGAACTAAGAAAGTACATGTTGAGGAAATTCAGGATGCAAAACTGTAAGTATATTTTTTGCCATTCTTATTGCCAGCTAAAGAAGACAGCTTATGCCTTGTCACTTGAATGTTATTTGTAAGGACCCTGTCTGGCGTTTATAGATAGCCTAAATCTAAAACAATGTATCAAAAAAGTTAACGCGGAATGTGGCAAAGCAGCTGGTATGTGGCAGTCCACGAAACATCTGCTTTAGTTCATTCAAAAACAAATTTAATCAACCAGAATGTAAAGCGCCTATTATGTGAGTGTACATGATTTGTTTACAATGTAGTTCTTAATACACTATTGGGCAAACTTGAGTTCAATGTGAAGTGCGCGTGAGTGCAATATCGTAAAATATTACACGATCCTGACAAAGTAAAGTTAACGGAGAAAAAAATGAGCATATATATATATATATATATATATATATATATATATATATATATATATATATATATATAGAGAGAGAGAGAGAGAGAGAGAGAGAGAGAGAGAGAGAGAGAGAGAGAGAATAGTTTTGACCCATATAGTCTATTTCATGGCAGATGATAAAAACGATAGATAATTACAAAGATTGGTTCTTATATATAGTATGACAGTGAGGAAAACTTTAGATATACAATACAATTGGTAGATTATGTTTACTTACCTGTAATTACATAATACACATTTCTGAATGGCTGCAAAATTCTTTTCTTTGAAAATCTAAAATGTCACACAGGAATTTCTTCACCTATTGATAATATATTACTTCCTGAATCAATGCGAGTAACACAGCGGGACATGAACGAATGCAGCCGATTATTGCTGCCTGCATGAAGCTCGACCTAATGTACTTTGGCTTCGCCCACAATTTACCACAACACAAACTCTGTAACCTATACTGCTATATGTAAGATTCAATTGTTAGGCGTGCGTGGAATAATTTGTATAATCCGTATATGCCACATTAGAAAGGATAAATAAATATAAATTCAGTTCTGTTACGTCGCTGTGTTGTAATCGACTGATGTGCCAATAGCTTCGAATGTGCTAATATGCCAACAATCTTGATGTCTAAAAATTATCCTTGAATGAATTCACAATAATCCCAAAATAGTGATTTAGTCTGAACATATTAGTGAAGAATCTAAATGAACAGATCCTCTCAAATTAAAAACTGAACACAAATAAGGCAAAGATTTTGATGTAAACAGCATTAATATAAAAAGCTATGACACAATATCTGAACCTGGATGAGGGTTAACTTCCTCTCTATAACATTTTAAGTTGTCAGCAAGATCAGGAATTTCCAAGTGAAAAACTAATATCCTAAATTCAGATACAAGTAATCATGTTTACCTCCATTAACAATAATCTGAATAATTAATCTATAATTATAAAGAAATATTAGCTATGTATTATTTTGTTTATGAAATAAATATACTTGTCAGGTAGACCCTTAACTCAATTACTGGCCAGTGTCAATCACTCAACATAGATATACATAACATATAATCATTAAGAAAAGCCAGCAAACAAAACAAATTAAATATACATAACAATGTTTGTTGTTTGTGTATTCTAATTCCAGCTGTTCACTAACTCCAAAGACAATTTTGGCCATTCTTTCTGCTAATCAAATAATAAATATCAAGGCATAAATATTCCAAGCACAATGTATTTTTATAAAATAAAACTAACTGAACTATAAAATTAGGATTTCATAAATGTTGTTCCAGAGATTTACACTTGTGGTACAAATTCCAATTGACCATTATCAAACACCTATTATCCTAAGGGATGCTTTTTTTTAGAGGATGAAAGAATTTTCTTTCTGCCTTTGTACTTTTTTGAAAGACATTAGAAAAATAGTATTTCATAATTTAGAGCATGTTGAATATTACTTTTTGATGAACAAGCAAAGTTATGTTGCTATTTAGTAAGCATTTTTTAATCATATATGACCCATATAATCATTAGGTTATTATGTGATATGACATATTTCCAAAAAGGGAGAATAGATGTGAAATGTAAACAAGTTGACAATTATTTCATCTGTAACCTTGTAATCCAATCTTAAAGAAATTTGCTTCTGTTATTAGGGTATACTTTAAAACAGTTTAATGACTGCAGTTTCAATTAAACATTAGATTTGCATGTTGAAAAGGATTGCTGAACAACAATGGAGAGAGAGAGAGAGAGAGAGAGAGAGAGAGAGAGAGAGAGAGAGAGAGAGAGAGCATTGACATAACTTTACAGCTGTTTAAGATAAACGGATGCAGCTTGCCATTATATATTGTCACAAATATGTATGTTGCATTGCATGTTTGGGTCTTATCTTGAAGGTAAATGTCAAAGCACTATATTTTAAAGTTTCTTTAGCGTTTGCTTTATATCTTAAAAGCTGTTGAGCAATGAACCATGGCACACTTTTGCTTCTTTGTTTGATGGCATCTCATGTATCAGTCAAGGCTTTCTCTTTTAGGTCAAGGCCACTGATCAGTTTCTTTACCTTTTATGTACTTTTACTGTAATGCCTTTGAGATGGGGCAATGAAACTGAGTCTCCCCAGTACATATACAGCTGTGTCTCATGGGTCATAGTCAGAATGCATTATTGAGAACTCTTGTGATCTCATTATGGTGTGTGTTGGTGGTGGGGTGATTCCTGAATTTGCAGTTTATGTTTCCTTGTTTAAAGTATTCTGATTCCAGCTTTCTGCTAAGATCGTGGTATAAATTCTTCAACTTTAAATGCCATGTATTTTGAGAATTCTATCTCTGTCTACCATTTTCCTTTTTATTTATTTACAATTTATCTTATTCTTTATTTATACTTTTCAGTCTTTTTTACAACTTTATTTTTCAACTTTATCTGATACGACGAAATGTCTTCCTTATATGTGGATTCTTACCTTCCTAAATTTAACCGCTCCGGTGGCCTAATGGTTAGAGCGTCCGCCTCGGATGCGGGAGGTCGCGGGTTCGAACCCCGGCCGAGTCATACCAAAGACTTTCAAAAATGGTACTAACAGCTGCCTCGCTTGGCGCTCAGCATTAAGAGGTTAGTGTTAGGACTGGTCGGCCTGGTGTCAGGATAATGTGACTGGGTCGGACATCATGCCACATGTCTGCGGCATGATGCCCAAGTGCTAAACATCACTATAAACTGTCACACTGCAGACATCGTAGCGATATGACTGAAAAATTATTAAAGCTACGTTAAAAATCTAAATCACACACACACACGGTTTAACATAGAATCTTTAAGAAGCGAATTGCAGAAAGAGGGTGCATTACAATGTTTTGCATTGTGTCCAGTTTGCAGACTTTATAAATCGAAAGTAATTTAGGGAAGCAGAAAGAAAGAATATTGAAGTCCAAAATCTCCATGTTATAAAGTAGTTTTATGTATCACTACACTAATTAATCCAGTCATCTCTTTTTGCATCCTTTTGTAATCCCTAAGAAAATCATGAATATGTTTTTCTCTGAGTTTTACTGTAGAGCTGCTAAACAGTGAAGATTGTAGTTTTATTAAAAAAAAGCATTAAATCCTTACCAAAATGTTCTTGACTTGACTGTCTTGGGTTTTGAGTAGAATGACAAAGCAAACAGTTGTGATTCAGCTGGTTACGGAAAGAGCGCTAAAACCGCTAATGTCTATTTTTAGAAATGCAATATAACCTATGCTGATAATTTGTATGTTGTGTCCAGGTTAGCGCTTAACATCTTTAAGATAGTATCTACTCATTTGTCAGATTATTACATTATGCACTATGACAAAACACAGCCACAGTGAGCTCAGGGCTGAAGCACAGAATTAACACCTCCCACGGTTTGTACATTAGTTGGCATCCACTTTTGGACACAATAGATCACGGCATGGGCGCCCGCAGCATGGGTCGGGGGGGGGGGGGCACGTAATCCCCCC